>KV751335.1:5537580-5551879 GCA_001698575.1 Mola mola
AAAAAATGCATTCTTTACTTGCATTTGGCTGCTGTGGATTTAGTCTTTGTCTGAAATCACTAAAGACAATTCACTTTGGCCTGGAAATTGTAATCTGTATTTATAATTATAGCCCTAACATACGGATCTCCATATGTGCAGTGTTGTCCCCAGTGTCAGGTCACAGGGACTCACGTGGCCAGGCTCATATCAGTGCTCAAATAAAAGGAATAAACTTCCCTCTCTTCTGTCATCACTCCTGTTTGTCTCTCCCATCCTCCAATGTTCCCTCACATGATGTAAAGCTCCACTTCCTCCTTTGTTGGTGGCAAGTGGCTACAAACTCATTCAGTTATAACTAATACAAAATCATGGCCACCTGCCTGCTGCAAGTGCTTTCTTGTATATACTGTGAGGCCCAGCTGCAGAGGTGACTGAGCAATATTCATTCAGCCCCTCACGCAGACTTCCTCAGAAGATTTTCGACGCTGCGCTGTGATATTGTTAACAAATCCTTTGCTCTTTACATGAAAACACCATAACAAGACTGTTACATGCAATAATAAAGAAATACACCATTTGGCTCCCACTGTGTTAAAATTAAACAATTCTGAAAGATGTCCAGTTGACTGCAAAATTAGCTAAAATCTGTCCCTACGTGAAAAGAATAATGTTGTAGGTGAAAATGTTTTAAAATATATATCTCGCACCGATCTAGTAAGTAACAGCAGTAAATTTAATTCATATGGAGAACTACTTTTTTTCTATTACCTGCGTGTTATTGTACTTCACAAAAGGCGTCTGTAAAGCCTTGACATTGTTAAATCTGCAGTACCTTGAGTTCCATTTTAATAGATTAGGTGATAATGAACTTTTGCAATTTTTTTTCATACTTTGCATGAAAAAAAATTCATTGTTCCACTTATTACACTGTTGGTGAGAAGATGGCCATTCTGAGGCAGATTCACTGTAGCGGGAAGCTGTCACAGATGCAAGTTGCACACGGAGAAGAACCTTCTTTATTAGTGACATAAGACAGTTTTGCCTGTTATGTTTACAAGTTTAATCTACATTGTGCAATTGTGTAAGCTTGCGATGACATTGTCAATAATGTGCGATGCATCATCCATCATATTTAGTGTGAACAAACACTTTACATGTGCACAGCTATAGCCAGTGTCCTTATCCGAGGCCAAGCATAACTCATGTTTTAAAAAATATATACAGAAAACACAGGAGACCGACAATAGAAAAAAATACTGGGGAAAAAAAGTGGCAATCAATCTTCTACATCACAGTATGATACATATTATTATAAGTTGTCAGAAAATACTGCAGTCCTTAGCTTAGAAATGTCCAAAAAGTGTCTTTTCCTTATTGCACGGGCTTACAATGACAATATGCTTCCACAAAACACTCAAAAAATATTGAACCTAAGCATTCTCATTGATTTGTATCTTCTATCATAATAGTAATTACTTACATAATTTCCCTACTATGTTTAACAATGTATAAGACTGAACAATAATTCTGACCTTTCAAGAAGACGCACAAGATGGAAATTCAGAGAAGAATGAACACAATGACAGACAGAAAACAACCATGAACCACTGCAGATAGTGGTAAATCAAAACAGGGCACAGGAGAGGTGAAAAAAAGGATAGCAGATGGGATAATGCCAAAAAAAACAAAAAACAAACACAGTAATGGGGACTGAATTGCGTGCACGTTGACAGGGAAGAGCAAAGTGGGCAAATCAGGGTAAGTCATGTGAGGAAGGAGACAGCTGAGGGCGAGGCGTGTTGGCTGACAAGAGTCCCAAAAAGAAGCACGAGAAAGGAAGAGGACCCAAAATGCCACGAAAAGCGAGAGAAAACAGCCTGGTGATTGATGCATAAGAGCTGCAGGAGGGACAGAAAGAAAGAGACAGGACAAAGGCGGTTGTGTCATTTTAAGAAGCCGATGAGCGGCTGCAGGAAGAGTCCCAGTGTTCCCAGCACACACACTGTCACAAAAACCCAGAGGAAAATCCTGTCGATGACCATGGCGACATACTTCCAGTCATCCTCCACCTGAGAAAAAAAAGGAATTAGGTTTGTGTTCAACAAAAAATACTAAATATTTATAGGTCAGGCCACTTCATATGTGATGAAACTGTTCCTTTCCCCCTAAAATACTCCCACGATCTTTGCTTGATTGGTAACTGTGAAATTTCTAAAATGGCACAAACCGCCACATTATTCATTATCACTGTGCTGACACCCGAGCTGTATGGCTATAAGGTTTGTGTTTGTTTGTTTACGTCTTTTTGTGTATTTCTATGTAGGAGAGACTGCGATTCACCAGGCATCTGGCTATTGTTGGAATAGCGCGTGTGTGTGTGAGTGTAGATAATATGACTCTTTCAGCCAGGTGTGAACAATAGGATCATGGCTGCACTGACCGTAATGCCATTGTGTGCCTAAAGAGGAGGCAATATTCTGCATGCTTCTAAAAGAGATCCCAGCTTTGCTAAGAAAAGATGGAGCGGAAGCAACAAACATATCAGGGCCACGCAGAGTGTGCAGGCAGCGTATGCAAAGCCCACCATCTGCAACTTCAACAAGCGGCTTTACATTCCCTTTATAGCCCTTTATAAATGGTTTCTACCTTTACTCCACTTGGTTGGAATATAATGACTGCAGAGACAACACGTACAAAACTGCTTTGTTGTTATGCGTTTACGTCTATTTATGAGCTGTGAAAATTGCTTTCACTGTACAAACTTACTACATTATATTTGCATTTTGTGTTAGTTCAAATGAATTATTTACTGATGTGATAATGGTTGAATTTATTGTCACTGTCAAGGTACATAAAAAAGGTTTAAACATCATTTTCCTTACAAATGTACAGAATGTGAACACTTTTCCTGAATCGTTTATTGTAATGTCAATGTCCACTGTCCGACTCTTGATTTAATGCTGCAGTCATCCTAAATCATCTTTAATAACTGTCCCTACCAATATTCAAGAGTTATATTCCAGTGAAATCACTTATTGTATGCTGTGGGAAAGCAAAGCTTAGTGGCATGCCAGTACATACATTTTACAGAGTATGTAAAAAGTCTGCTGATACCTAAACTCAAAAAGAAAAATGTTGTACTTTGCCAAATAAATGACAACATTTCTGTACATTTAGGGACAATTTCAAAAAGCACACACATAGATTTATTTTCTCTATTAATTGTAGGTCATTGACCTATAAATGGTCTGGTGTTCATATAGCAAAAAATGGCCATCCCTTTCTCTGTAAAACTGAACTGCTTGTTTTCTCCAAACCTATCTACAGCAGAGACAAAAATAAGAATATTTAACATTCAACTTGTACCAACTAGTTGTCTCAGCTTTAAAACTCCAGTTTGTCTTTGTACCTCTTTGGCTTTGTTGCGAGTCCTCATGTTCTCTGCGATGTACTTCACGCTCTCTATGGCCTGCTTGATCTCTGGTGACACCACGGAGAAGGCAACAACAGCATTGACAGGCGAAGGGGCATTCAGAGGCCTTGGCAGCTTGGGAAGCTCGGACTCCTGGGGTCCCTGGGTCTGTGGTGCTTGGGGAGGAGGGGGCACCATTGGCGGAGGGACAGGAGTCGGTACTTCCTTTCCTCTGTAGGGGAACCGTCTGTTCATATCTCGCTTCATGTCACGGTTCATTTCGCCGTAATCTACACAGTTCATGGAGCTGCCCGCTGAGGTGCTCCCCGCTCCTCCCGCAGCTCCATCCAGCGGTGGAATTGCTACACCCCCAGTTATGCCCCCAACACTTACGCTCCCAGAGCTACTTCCCCCTCCTATGCTGTTCTTTCTCTTCTTGTTACTTGCATTGTTCCCGCCTCCTCCACCCATCCCTCCTGTAATACTGGCAGGGGGGGAGCAGCCCTGGTCGATGGGCCTCCTCATCAGCATAACCCTGGGCAGCACACTGAGGAACACAGTCCTCACCCACTCTGGCATGGTGTGGGTCATTGGGGTGCGGTAGTGGACATTCAGCACAAAGACAGTGATGACAATGCTGAGCGTGACAAAAATCATGGTGAAGAGGAGGTATTCGCCAATTAGAGGGATGACAAGGGAAGTCGAAGGGATGGTCTCGGTGATAACCAGCAGGAACACAGTGAGGGAGAGGAGAACGGAGATGCACAGAGTGACCTTCTCTCCGCAGTCAGATGGGAGGTAGAAGACCAGTACTGTGAGGAAGGAGATAAGGAGGCAGGGGATGATAAGGTTGATGGTGTAGAAGAGAGGCAGGCGGCGGATGTAGAAGGAGTAGGTGATGTCCGTGTAGATCTCCTCGCAGCAGTTGTACTTGATGTCATGCTTGTATCCCGGTGCATCGATGATCTCCCACTCTCCACTTTCCCAGAAGTCTTTCAGGTTCACCTGATGAAAAAAAAAAAAAAAAGTGAATTTAATCAAAGATATTTTAAGGAAAAATATTTTAGAGGACCAGCAGTCCCTTTGTGTTGCCACTTGGAAACTGTGACACCTCACTAAATTCTTTCAGAAATGTAATAATAGCTGGAAAGAAAACTGCAAAACTGTTTTACAGCCAGGACCTCATTGAATTTCCCTCTGACCTTTGAGCCAATGAGCACCAGGTCAATCTTGGCCTTGTCATAGGTCCAGGAGCCAAACTTCATGGAGCAGTTCTGGTAGTCAAAGGGGAAATAGGTGATGTCCATGGGGCAGGAGGATTTGAAGATAGCTGGGGGAAGCCAAGAGATGGTACCATCATACTTGAGCAAAGCCTTGGTCTTGTCTTCCACGAGGAAGTCACCTACAGCACTGTGAGACAGCATTTCCATTGAAAATGTAAATGCCAATTCACTTAGAGGCCGTTACAACATTACAACATCCAAAGGTCAGAAGATGGAGAGGATAAATAACATTAGCATGTGGCAGCTTGTGGACAAATTCTGTGTTTACACTTACAAAAACTGAAGTATGGTACAAGTGCCAAATGACTTCCTAAAGTCCTCTAACATTTAAATAATCTTACAGAAATATGCAATACATTTGTATTGTTACGATTTGGGTTAACTTACTTGTTATACAAAACAATGTCCGGCCTCCAAATCTTATTTGATGGAACTCTTATGAATTCAATCCCATCATAATCCACTGGGGCCCATCTCAGTTTATAGTCATTCCACACCTAACAGAGCAACAACATAATGCACTAAGTATAAATAATGTAGCATCCCTACTGACAGCACATAAAGTGATAAATGCCACTCACATGCCTCAGCCATAGATTGGTTTCCATAATCTGATTCACCTCATCCTGAAAGGACAAACAGGGTGATATATTCAGAAGGAGAAAAAGAAAACAGTGGTTGGATGAGTGGTATGTTTTCTTAGATCTGTTTTTTGTAGAGACTTTTCCCTCGTACCACTTTGACCAGCTGAGATATGGAGACCTCAAACTCCACCGTGACTGGATCAGACACATTTTCCACTGGTCGGATGAATTGGTTGTACCTCCTGAACAACCTCCGAAATAATCGGTCCTCCCCCTTAGATGAAAAACAGCCTAAGGAAACAAGGAAGAAGACATGCAAAAACCATGAAATGCATGGATTTTTCTCAAACCACCTACTTTACTCAGCTTTTGCATAATGCAGATTCATATTTGCTTGTGAACTTTTTGGATTGTAACAGCGAAGATAAATTTTTTTTAAAAATGCATTTTTTTGGAGACATATGATACTTGGAAATCTTAGCATTATCTATATTCCAAATACTGAGAAATTATCTAGTTTGAATATGGTTTTATAATGACAGTCTATGGGGAGACCGCTCTCTGATTCTATGCCACATGTAGCCAAAGTTTGACAGTTGAAAGGATATTCTATCTTTCCAAGGCTCCAGCCTCTACTGGACTAACAACAACATGGTCGTCTAACCACAATTCGCCTACCACACACACACACACACACACACACACACACACACACATGCTCCCAGTGTACATATATTTAAGCTAAAGATTTTGGTTACTGGTTTTTTGCTTCGTCTTGACGATGACTGAAATAGGCAGTAGGTGGGCTGCAGTGGTTTCGTGTGGTTGGCCTATTTTGTGTGCGGTAGGGTGGTCCGCTACTCATAGAGTCCACAAGAGTTCACAATTTTACTTAGACTGAGGGTTTTCCCAGGTTTTCGGGTTGACCCTTCCTTTTGGGGAAGATATGTTTATGTGGGCGAATATTTGAATGTGATTAGAAGAGAGTAATACTGGCAAGCCACCAGTAAGCCCCCAACACACTTAGACCACCTACGCTACACATGCCTGCCCAGTTCTATTGGCTCAGCCTCACCCACATTAATAAGAAGACAAAACAGCATTGATCCATCCCCATCCATTCAGACTGAACCTTCCTGGAAGAAACAGATATCAAACAACACCAATACCATGACGCTGAGCTAAAAGCAGACCACAGCAACCACTCAGAGCAAGACCAGGTCAACATCATAAAGGCAGACTTCCAGCAATGTTGTAACAACAGATATAACAACAACAACAAGTGACATAAAAATAACATAAGTATGTCTGGATCATTTCAGGGACCCCAAACCTAAATACCTGAATGCCTGGTACTATGCAATAGTAACCTTCATCAAGAACTCAATGCAGCTGTGGAAAACAATCAAGGGGTCCTACTCCAGGGCCATCACAAAAGTCAGCGTCAATTGTGGCATATGAGACAAGCTGAGACAGTCTGAACAGCAATCCGAACCTGGGTATCCCACTGAACAATGGATACAATGATGAGGATGCAAAGTAGTCACCCACAGCCAAGAATCTCCTGAGGCACAGGCAGGAATGATCGGCTGTCTTTGAGCACCACAAACTTCTGTTCACCTCCATTATACTTAAGATGCTGTGGATATCCGGTACAGATACACTCAAATCTTTCTGTAAACTTTAAAGGGGATGAATAGAAAAATGGAAAACAAGATTTCCTTTGAATTAGGCAATATGATCCTGAAACAATAAACAATATCTCTTTGGTTTGGATGGACTGAATGGTTTGAGAGATCAAATTGTGTCCTGAGAGGCATTTCAATTGCTTGATTACCAGGAGAAAGACAAATAATGGCAGAAAACAAATCTCTCCTTTCAATGGCCTTAGCTTCTTTCTCTTACACCTTTTTGGATTTTTGACTGATCATTTTGTTGAGACACAAACATTGAGGCAAGACAACAAAACAAGAAAATATTTTTCAAAAAAGCAGAGGTCAACCTCTCCTGCATTCAATCCGATAAGTAATGCAAACAACGCAGTCCCAAACCATCAAATGTGCACTTTCCGAGCCACGTGAACCCTTTCAGTGAATGAAGAGAGTCTGCTCTCACAAAGGGGCAAAAGGGCCACAACCCTTAGACACACAAATAGCCACATTCACTGAAAAGGTTTATTCCCTTGACAAAAAATAAATTAAACATGGTCTTTTAATGGCACACTTTCTCTCTGTCAAATAACAAACAACCCTACAACTGATTCAAGGCCTTGAATAGTCTCTTGTCAATCTCTGTTTATTCTTCATCATTTTCACATATTTAACATGATAAGTTGGAGGTTGTGTCTTAAAACTGAATCATGTACAAGAAGGATTAACCATATGTTTCTCAGTCATCCACGCTGAGGTAGTCTTAAGTGCCTCAGTTGAAGGCGTCCGGACTTCTTCTTGGTTTTGAGACGTTTCACCAGTTCTAAACATTTGGTGGGGTCTCCAGTATTTAACCTCTGGTAGGGTGGTTACAACTTGGATGTCACTCGAGTCGAGTCGAGCCTCTCTGTGTATGCACGTAGTTGTTGTGAACTAGAAGGAATAACGATTAAAGGGTTTCATGTGTATGTACAGGTTATATTTGCTCCCACACAGAGGTTTTCATAAAAAGTCAGCTTACTAGCATACGTCAGTATACAAAGTATAATTACATATACATAACGATTTATTGTCAGGATAGTGAAACTGAATTGAAACTGCTAAAGTGTAAGCCTGAATGCATGTATTTGTTTTTGGGTGATTCTTAAATGTATTTCTATTAGAGTATCTAAATACTCAAATTAAGTCTAGTGTTTGCTTGCGTGTCTTTAATGCCATAAAAGACTACAACACTACATCAATAAAAATGGACTTTCGATAGGAAGGGTGTGATTATATACAACACTTTTGGAAGAGCCTGAAAAACACATTTTAAAGTGACTGTCCATGAAGTGAACTTATAATAAGGGTTGTCTCTTTATTGCCGCTGGGAGCAGACTATGTTGCAGACGGGTACAATTGGTTTCTCATTTTGTCTGTTGTTTATTTTTGCCATGTTGACTTGCTGGGTTCAGGGAAATAATAATGTAATTTAAATCTCTTGTTGGCTTATTTTCAATTTGAACTTGAACTATGTTAGTTCAACTATGTCTAACTCTCACGGAATATGATGAGCACACTTTGTAAGAAAATCTAGTCTAATCTAATTATTTTATGAACAATTTAAATTTTCTAATACAGGGAACAAACACAGCTCAGGGGTAGACTCAGCTTACTGAGCCAAAACGTTAAAAACGCAATACACAACACAGCATCTGGTGAAAATAATCCTCAAACACAAACACACATCCAGAGGTCAATAGGGGATTTTAAAGGCTGATACTATAATGGAAACTTAATGATATTTAGCGATATTGGTCAGATGAGTAACTGGCCAATAGCACTGCCAATCAGACAACTGTCAATAAATCTTTGCATTTCTTCTAATTCAAAGTAATGAAGGAATAAATAAATAAATATGGGCATTAACATCATGCTAAATTCAAAAAATGGGAGTAATTTTAGTGTTTTGTCCATTATTTCACCTAAAAGCCAGTAACTCCAGTTGTTTGTTGCATTAATCAGAGCTTGTTCCCTAAAAGTGACTCCTACACCTTCCTAAATACAATTGTACGGTGGTTCACTCCTAGCTATTAGCTGCTATCATAATCCACCGATCGGTCGACCTATAATATGACCCTGATGATAATGTATATAATCACCAATATTTAGACCATATAAAAGTTGAATTAACAGAAAACCAAAGGAAAAAGGTCTTCATCACTCTTTGCCCATTTACAATAGAGCACAAACTGGGTGGTGCAGACAAGAGGAGGCATAATTTACTCATGCCCACATCACGTCTTCATCGTGTTTATCCCCTCAAACATTTTCTGCTGCTTTCATTTCACTATGATGAGGTTATTAGTCTCATTTCAAAGGGCATAATTATCCAAAGAAGGAAAAAAATTGTTTCAGCACTGTGACGGTAAGAAGTTACATTATTCTACAGCGGCTTTCAAAACTCTCAAGAAGTTCTGAGGTCGCTGGTTAAGACGAGCTGAGTGTTAAAGCTTAATGAAGCCTCTCTCCTGAGGCCCTCGTCTAATTTCAGTTCTTGGTACCTGCCTTGAAAATTGCCCACTGCTGCCCGATTCACTGCACTGCCTCTAAGCCTCTAATTGGGTGAGGGGGAAGGAGGGCAATTCTAATCAGTACATTAATTGGACCTTTTGTTCACTGTGGCCAAAAAATAAAAAAAGCCAATACTTTTTTTTATGTTGGCATGTTGCTCTTAATTCCCTTCTTTATCCTGCCACTGAAGTTCTTAAAAAGCCTTATCTTAAATGAATTATTTGTGACTTTTGCCTTCTCACCTCACATGATTGTGCATACCACTCTTACAGCTAGAACCCTGGAAGCTAATCTAAGGCTTTATTTAAGATTTGTGTGGCATAGACAGTATGTATCATATGAAATTTAATTTACTGTAAAGGCAGAGCTATGACGATTCATTTTCCTGAAAGAAAATGTATTGTTCCCTTGTATCAGGATGATTTTAAATCTGTAAAAGAGTTGTTGTGAATAATATGTTCAATTGCTTCATAAAGCTTTAACAAATTGCTTCATAACAAGTTTGCCAAGTGCAAAATTAACACATTACAGCAACAGACCGTGAAGCTGTACAATGGTGCCCGTGAATGAAATGCCACATGCTAAAGTATCACAATGACCATGCTAACATGCAAGTTAATTAGTTGTAATATTCATTATCACACATTTCAGTGCCAGAGTATGTTATCTAACATTTGCTAACTGAGATGAAATACAGAGCATTCATGAACTGGCATGAAATGTTTTTAGTATTGCAGTCAAAAAGCAAAGTTGGAAGAAGATACTTTTTTAAAATGATTGCATTGCTAGGCAAAAAGCTAAAGGATATTAAAGCCCATCCTGATTCGGAAATGAAGGAATTAGAATAGATCCTCTGAGCACCACGGATGCCTGTGCAAAGGATCTTAATAATACATCCTTTAGTTGCTGCTAAAGCCAGTGCTTGTGTGATTACCAGTGTTGCGGTAATTAGTTACAAAATTAACTCATTAGAGTAATACATTTCTTTTAGCAATAATTTTGGTAAAAAAATTTCATGCAATATATCAGGTATTATGTTGTCACCCCAAGTGGTTTATTATTATTTCTTATCACAACTACCTGTTGATAGATGGCTGCAAAATCAGAATCTCTGAGTCAGAGAACGAACGCAGTACCAAAGCATCATTGAAACGCATCATTCTGGTGATGTGATGTTATGATGGTATTAAGAAAATAATTAGCTTAAAATATAGGTCACTAGCAATATATAAAATACCAGGTTGTGAAAGTAACTTAACTAACACTGGTGGTTACAAATATACCATTAGAATCATCAGAGGCATTTACTCCAGAATTCATTGCCAACAAAATGTGTCTTGCTTTGCATAACTTCCTACCTTCATCCCTTCCTCTGTCTTTGTGCCGCAGTAACAAAGTGATGTGACTTTGTTCTGACGTATGTGAAGTCAAGTCAAGCAGTCATGCATTTCACCCCTAAATAGCTACATTGATTTAGAATTAGCAAGCCAAATAGTGGGTCTGTCCCTGCTTTAGGAGCGTGGAGCTGCAGATAGATGTGTGGCCTGCGGGAGGCTCTTTGATCAGGCGTGTGTTTAACAGGATGAGCCTGGGAGCGAGCGGTGGACACTGAAGGAACTAATTACCCCCCGATAATGCCCTGCTGACAGTGCGTGAGTGCAAAAGAGATACAAAGAGTAAGAGGGATGAGATAAGTGACAGCCAGAACAGGCAGCGAAGAGCTAGATAGCGTGTCGTTGCTCTCCAGGGTTTCTGATGGCCCGACTGTGACATGCTGAATGGTGCACACGAGGATCCGCTGTGATTACTGCATGTGCTGCGACCATCCTATTGAGCCTACGCTGCATGTTTTACCCTGTGTCTCCGTGTTTCAGAACTCATCTATCTACTGCAATATACATCCGACTGTGCGCATTCCTGTGCACATGTACCTATTTATGCACACTGATCTGACTCACTCTGAGCAGCATATGATTTGTTTTTTCACTGATGCATAAAATTCAGAGGCTCCTTGTCAGCATGCTTTCGCCTAAGAAGATGTGGGAGTTTGAAGGTTAGATCAGCGTATAGCATATAGAAACAATATTTTCTCTACATGATCTGTTGGGGCAGGAGTGTATTTAAGTAGCTCAATCAAAGGAAAGGTTTAATAACCCTCTTGAGCAAGGGCTGTCTCTAATGCTGGCTAAACGAATTACAGCACTTGACAGTTGTGGGAATAAAATTGAACTTTACATAAATTAATTGCTTATTTTATCATCTGATTGTGGCGGGCTGACAGCATCTGGACATCGAAACATCTCGACAGCTTGTAAGTCTCACATATCTCTCTGTCAGGTTACGGTACATCTGACCCGACGGCGGCCGGATCATGGAAAGAGTCATTAGTTTGATTCTGGCGGAGCTTTTCCCTAAGAAACTAATGAGATATAGCAAGGTTGTCTGGAATCATCCAGTGGATTCACAACAGTGATGAATGAAGTGAACAGACAAGACCATTAACAGCTGGGATTTCCATCTGAAGACTGGCAAGATTAGAAAGGGCTCTGAATGTAAAGGCGCACTGTTAAGAATAACAGTTTGGGAGCTGTGTCATTAGCTGGAGGATGTGGTGGTTTTCACAGCACTCTATTCACTGCAGCATGTAATAAAGTAAGTAATCATTACAGATATCCACTTATCTCCCCTGCAGTGATGCTTGAAAAGACCAGTTAATCATGCATTATAGCAACACTGACCAAATCCGTATCTACTTGTGTCCTTTCCCCTCAATTAAACCCACTGGGAAAACATCAATCTCCTACAATGTCATTACTGAACTCAACACAGGAGACAGTTTGGAGAAGTTCAGGTGTGATAACATCAACAAATCCCAAGGGACTCAAAACTTAAGCAAAAATTTAATTTGGCCATTGCTAATTTTAATCATTACACCTATTTATATTTTACGTGTCAAAACATTCATGTCAAAGCTTTCAATGCGTTCTGTGATGTCTTCGACAGCTCGTGTGTTCTGAGATTCACTTCGTGCATCTTTAAGATACAAATAAATGATGACAAAATTTTCCTTGGTTCCTAAAGAAAACTTTAAGCTCTCCTTGAGGAAGATGAGCAGCTGGAAAAGCTCATTTTGGACCTGTCCCTAACCTCCGGCCTTAAGGCCTGAGTGGTGAGGGAGCAATGAGATAATGGATACAGCAGATCAAGTGACTTGGTAGCTGTAGATTGACGAACTAAAGCCCATTAATTGTAATGGGCCCTCGCTTTGCCACAACAGCGTTTTGCTGCTCTAAGCAGAGTGGCACTAAACTTTGCTCTTCAGTGTAGCACTGCTGTATGATTCAAATAATGTGTCTGAAGGATCACAATGTTGAGTTCCAGCTCTCCACTACTGACCAGACTAAAGATTCTAAAAAAGAGGCCCAACAGTGTTCTCCTTCTGGTGATGTACACAATTGGAAAGACTCCTGCTTGAGAAATCGTCATGATCCATCAAGAGGAAGGACATTCTTAAAGAAGGGAAACCTCTTTTCCATTTCGCAGACAGCTAACTGACAAATGGATGGCTGGATCAATGAAGGACCTACACTGATGAGATGAATGTGGTGAGGTTGTTTTTACCCACAAGTAATATCATTCTTTCACCATCATGGTTGAGAAGCTCATTGGTATTTCAAAACGGCAAGATCTTTGATCAAGAAACAGAATTAGTCAGGACTTTACAGTTCAATAAAAATTTGCGGCCTAACCTGGCGATGAGCCCAGCATCCTCCAGGCCAATGATGCTGGGCTCATTTCAATCAAATTGCAGAACATTTTAATTCATAAAAAGTGCAAAGTTGTCCAAAACCTAGAGCAGTTCATCACTGGTTCCCTCACAAATCACAGGAAGTGAACCACTTTACACATAGTTTCCTGTTAAATTCCAGTTAATTCCTGTTAATAGTAATCTTTATATGTTTAGCTCTTTTAATAGGACACAAACAACCCTCATGAGATGATGCATGTAGCATTAAATTACTTAGTGTGATAAATAATTGTCCATTCATATGCAGCTTCTGCTAAAGACAGCTGATATACACTGCTGAGCAAAAGCAACATGAAAATAAGCTAATGATGGTCAATCATGTACTGGAGAAAATGCAAAAGTTGTTGAATTTTCACCTGATTGTCTGAGCAATAAGTGAACAGTATTTCTATTAGGATTGTGTGTAGGGTTAGGTCAATACAAATCATGATACACAAACGATACGCTATGTATCATAAAACATTAACATACAAAATTACCAAAATTATACCGGAATGTTTAGTCATTCATTCCTTGAACCATAGCATATTGAATGGTACTGATGTTTTATCATTAAAAATATGATTGTGACCATAGGTCAAAATTTCCTGTTCTCGCATCTGGTCTGGACCGAGGAAGTGGACTATTAGGTTTGAATAGGACCTACAGTGCTACCCAAACTTCTAATAAGTAAGCCATGAAATGTTTTTAAAGACCAAAATTATGTGAGAGCAACTATCGCTCTCAAAGTGATAGACATAAATTGTTGAAGACACAAGACAAAAACAAAAAAAACCCTCCAAAACAAATGTAAAACTGGGGTCAGTCAATAAAGAATGAAAGCTGTTCAAGAGGGAGGTGCAGGGGAAAAAGATCAAATGCTCAAATATTCCTGTCCTCCATCGGGGCCTTCTCACCCTCTCTCCCTCCATCCGAAAGCTCATCGCCAACACTGAACAGCAGGATGTCCCAGAGGAGTCAGGCAGCAGGGCCGTCTGGAGGAGGATGTCTCTACGTGCGTGCGTGTGTGTGTTTTGAAAGAAAAAGAG
>KV751335.1:5566427-5578089 GCA_001698575.1 Mola mola
AAAAAAAAAAAGAAGAAGAGCGCTTCCTCTGTTTGGACAAAAAATGAGATCTTGGCACGTGGGGGATTTGAAAAAAAATATAAGCCTTGTCAGGAACCGTTAGTGTGGTAAGTTATGTTTTTGGGGGGGTTTTTAAGTTAGTGTTTCCTGTTTTATTTGGATAATCTGTGTACTGTTTCCCCGTATCCATGTCCAAGTTTCCCGCCTGTGTCTCACTGCCAATAAAATCACCTTAAAAACTGCTGGTTTTGATGATGTTGCCCTCATCATTCCTGTCCGTTCATCGATGGTCAAAAGTGAATCAAATGTCACACAAGTTGTTGTAAACCAGAATTGCCCATGAAGTCTAGTGAAATGAATGAGTCCTAGTCCCTCTGATAGATGAGTGGAGAAGAGGATGACCAGACACGTGGAGGACGAAGAGGGGTGAGAGGCGGAAGTAAGGAAGGGAGCAGGTTGTGGAAGAGAGATGAAGTGCATAATCATCATTTCCCAGTGAGTGTGTGCTGCGAGGGGGACGTGTGACTTCATGAAATGTTGTCAGAGCTCTGTTTCTCGGGGGAGGGAGTCAAAGTTCAACTCTGGGTCACGCTGAGACCATAGTTCAGGTTTTCAGATTTCAGTTACGGTCCACGTCATCAACGATGGGGGTGTTGTAACTCTGAAAGAGAGGCTGCATGAAGAGGCCCACCGTCCCGATGACACACACCAACACAAAGATCCACAGGAAGAGACGATCGATCACCATGGCCACATACTTCCAGTCTTCAATGATCTGCATAGACACAATAAATATCAAATATGTATGTAATCGTTCATTGACATTAAACAGCAACGATGTTGGTGTGAAGTTGAGTCATAGATTTGCTTTGGACTTGAATTACTGAACAAATTAATCGCCATTAATGCTCAGCATTCTGCTGTAATTTTTAATTTGTGTTATTTTGGGGACATTTTAAATGTACCACAACTAAGTCCTTAATAGATCAATCCACAGAATTCCAAAAACCATTAAGTAATCAATCATCCAAACATCCAAACTCCTCCTCAGCGAGTGGCACCAGAGTGACAGGGTCTGATGGTTGAGGGTCCCCCATGTGCCTATAGAACAAGGGGTTTCAATGTATAACCAGATGCAGGCTCCACCCTCTACTGGACTCTGGTCACAATGGGTGGAGCATGATGCGCTCCACAATAGTCCCAAGCACAGTCATCTCAAGGAGAGACTTGGAGGCTCATCCCATGAGCAAGTTAAGTGATTACTAAGACAAAATGGATGTCTGATGGCAGATTGATGGCATTTTTTTTTTTGGCGGGCGAATGCATGATTGCGACTTGAGAAAAGAAAAATCAATAAAGGGTGAAGTCGGTGTGAGAGAACTGGCTGGGATGTCATTAGTGTGAGACTAGCGTTGGTTATATACCAAAATATTGGTCAGATTATAAGTGTGACGTGATGACGGTGCTAAAGGAAAGGCAGAAGTCATAAGATCAGAGTCATAATCGTGATCATAATTCTGTTGGAACCTGAATGTATGAATTTTAAGACTAAACGTCCTGAGAACAATGTAAGATTATCTAAATGGCACTCGTGCAAATGAACCTACCCCTTCATCATCATCCTCGCTCTTCATCTTCTCAGCAATATACCGCACTCCATCCACCGCATCCTCCACATCAATGTCGCACTTGAGCGTCATCCTCTTCCTAAACTCTGTGTTCTCTGACAAGTCGCCGATCTTCCAGCCGTAACGTTTGGCTGAATCCTCGTTCACGAAGAAGGATGAGGAAGAATCCACCAGTCCTGCAGGACCTCCGGTCCCAGCGTCTGCTCCGCGTAGCTTGTGGTCAGAGTGCGATCGCTGCTGGTGTTTTTTACGGAACTTCTCACGGATGTTCGAGCTACCAGGTCTCCGCATGAAAAGGTAAGAGGGGAGCCGGTACAGGAAGAAACGCTTGACCCAGGGAGGCATGCTGTGTGTACTGGGGGACCGATGGTGCACGTTGAGCACACAAACACTGGTGACAATGGAGAAGGTGACCAGCACCATTGTAAACATCAGGTACTTCCCAATCAGAGGCACTGCTAAAGATGTGGGGGGCACAATCTTTGAGATAAGGAGTAAAAACACAGTCAGGGCCAAGAGGACAGATATACAGAGAGTCATCTTCTCACCACAGTCTGACGGGAGATAGAACACCAGAATAGCCAGGGATGTGATCAAGATGCAGGGAATTATCAGGTTGATGGTGTAGAACAGAGGTTTTCTCTTGATAACGAAGTCGTAGGTTATATCCAGGTACCTGATGTCATTCGGGTCTTCATTCTTGCGTCCAGGGAGTGAAACAATGTCCCACTCACCGCTGGGTTTGAAGTCGTCGCGTGAGGCGAAATCGCTAAGGAGGATGAGATCGATCTCAGTGTGGTCATAAGTCCAGGAGCGAAACTGGAGAGTGCAGTTCTGCTGGTCGAAAGGGAAATCGCGTACTTCGATCTTGCAGGCTGACTTGTAGATGGCTGGTGGGAGCCAGTTCACCTCGCCATTGTTGGAGACCACAGCATTGGAGTAGAAGGAGACTTCATACGTCCCATCAGCACTGTGAAGAGGAAAAGGTAGAAGGCAGGTAACATAGAGGAGAAAGATAAAACAAAGCATTCATGGCAGGTCTATGTTGACAGATCGTATCACCACCAGGTACATTACTTATGTTAATACTAATATTGCCATTCATAAACTTGTGGGATCAGGATGAGGAGCTTGAAGTAGAACTACTATTCCTTTGCATCCGATAAGGATTCCATTATTTTCAAAGTATTTAGTTGCAGTTTCTTGTCTCCAAAGATACCAAAGGGAAAGTTTAAAAGAAGGATGTTGGCACAACAGAGGAAGCTGCGAGCCTCGGCCACCGTCGGTGACTGAGCCAGAGCCGATGAAGCATTAATAAACGGTCAACGTCATTTTAAGTGTGACTTAAGTCCCGTGCCTGAGTCTTCAATCACCTGTTATATGTCACTGTAGAATCTTTGCCATTGAATCTAATCAGTGAACATGGACATGCATCAAGAACAGAATCAGTGTTGCAGCCATATCTTCGTGAAGTCGTGCTCGTAAAAGATTTCATGAGTGAAGAGGTGACACATCACAGTTTATGTGTTTAACGTTAAAGGACGTCAAGGGATGAACCACTCGGGATACATGCCAGTAACACGTCCCCCTTTCACCTTAAATCTGCTGAGACAAACTTTTTTCTTCATATTACCAAGGTTTGCAGTTGATGCATTATAGACAAGTGGCCTATCAATTATGAAGCAGGTTAGAACCCAACCACCACACTGAGTCTTAATGCCTTGGGTTTGCTGTGAATATGTGGCAGAATTATTAAATATGCAGAGGCTCCACATGCTTATTGCAACCTCAACGTTCTAAAGCAGTGCTGCCCCCCATCATTTTGTCTCTAAAGCCGGTCTAAATGGGGCCTTTAGCTGACCAGCGGTTCGTGTTCCTAAATTGTTAATGCAAATTAGTCCCGCATTGACAACGGAGTAACACTGCAGAGAAATAAGAAATTTTAAAAAAGACATAAAAGCTACCATTCCACACAAATGTGAGCGCCTCAGTGAGCCGGTCTGACATTGTGTCAATCTCAGGTTCGAGAGAAAGAAATAGCTTTAGATAAATATTGGTGTATGACACATATAACCAAGTCATTTAAGTCTTGTTATTATTTTGTTCAACATGTGCTTTTCTTAGCGTTTTATCAAAATTCTAAACTTGTAATCTACACACACGCAGATTGCTCATGGAGCTCCCTAGTGGCCACAGTCATAAATGCATGCAGGGAATCACTTTATGTTTTGACAATAATTAACAGAAGCTAATTAATAAACTTCATTTCTCTATAATAATACATGCAAATGATAAAATGTCGGACTGCATGCTTAAAACGAGGAAAGAAGAAGATATGCATCTCTTCAGCATATTTCCACTCCCTTGAAGAAACATTTTAGACAGGTATTAAAGGTGCAATATGTAAAATATTTACTGTATTAAATCATAAAACAACCTTAATATAACATCAGACCTTAAGGAGTCATGCTGTGTTGAAATACTATTTCTATAACTTGTACAAGAACACAGCTGCCTGTATGTCCTACTTCCTTAAGCTTTGATTCCAGTCCAGAATGGTCTGTGTGGCAGTGATGAAAGCAGGCAAGTGAACTGATTCAGATATAACCAATTATACTCAACCCAAAAAGTTTACCAACGCACATCGTAGGACTCGTCACCTAGGTTTTGAATTTCGACTGCAATATCTTTTTTTAAATGCTGCATGTCAGGGTTACATATTGCTCCTTTCATTAATAAGTTAAAAGATAATCTGCCTCTTGCGCTGGAGCTCCCTTCTGTCACTACAGCTTGGTCAGTCTAGGTTAAAAAAAATTATTTTTCACCCAATGTATATATGCCTACAACTGATTTTTTTTACGCTTTTTAGCTTATGTTTAAGCAAATGTTTATAAACATTTTTTCACATATGATTTTTGTATGTGAGCTGACGTCGTTAACAGGAGAGATTGTCTGGCTGTCATGTCTCGAAATCACTTCGTCTGAAAAACAGGTGATGTTAATTAAATTTTTGGAGACTTTCCAGCCAAGTTGTTTAACAAACACACACACATTTTGCCTTTCATACAGAGACGCACTTATTGTAGAGGACGATATCTGGCAGCCAGATGTGCTGTGATGGGAGCCGGATTTTCTTGATTCCCTCATATTCTTTAGGGTCCCACATCAATCTGTAGTCATTCCACACCTGATGAAGAAGTGGGTGCCAACATACATTTGCAATTTATTTTGAAAATAAGGCAGCTAGAAATACACAACACACTTACAAACGTTACATGACTTTATGCCTATCATTACATATGCTATGTGAATATGTATTCTGTAAACAATTGAAATGCTGTGAGCTGAACTGTCCAGCGAACCGAATGAATGTCTCTGCACATTTTCCTCAAACTGCTGCACAAACACAAGCCAACATGCAGTCTGTGAGGGTGTGCATGTGTGTTTGTGTCTGTATACTAATGACTAACATGAGTCAGGCACTTGTTTTGCTGTTCAGAGTTAAGGGCTTGGACAGCATGACCCCCACTGCACACGCAAACACAAACCTGACTGAGCCAACAGTTGGTGGTCATGATCTGCTCCCTCTCATTCTGAAACACACACACAGGGAGACGGTAGGTGAAGCACTGCAGTGTTTAGGCAGAGGGTGAAGTCATAGCGTGCGTGTGTGTGTGTGTCCTCACCACATTGATTAGCTGGGCCAGAGACACCTGGATGTAGATGGTGACCTGCTGGCTGTGGTTGACAGCTGGTCTGATCAGTTTGTTGTAGCGCTCCGGTGACAACAGGTGACCCACCAACCGCTCCTCCACCTCCGCACACAAGGCAGCTGCGACACATAAGCACAAAGAAAAATGACGGTCGGAAAACAACTTGAAGCACTCTTTATCATGCAAATATTATTTAAAGTCACACTTGCAAGCGTGACTCTTTGGATTGCCAATAAAATCCTTGTACAATCAAAACATTAAAACCCTGGACAAGAAGCCACGAGGATTTCATGATTGCAAAATTCTAAAGAAGCACAACTTGGAAAACCATGGAAAACATGGTTTAATATAGTAGATCTATCTTGTTTTTAAGATCTTTCACAACTTGGCTCCTCCACCACTTTCTACTTACATTACTCTGAAAACAAGCTGAACTACGACGGCAACAACTTATTTCAACAATAACTACATTTCGTGAAAGGTTATTTCGTAGTTTGCGTTCATGTTGCTTGTTGATTTGTTCATTTTTGTTGATCATTTTCCTGTTTTTTTGGTTTGTTTTGTTGTTTCTTTGTCTTGCTATATGCTCTTTGCTATGTGTTGTCACTGCAGTGCTGCTTGTATCTTCTGAGCTCAACTTCTTTATGATGCACAGGCTTTGTTTGTTCCACTTCCAGAAATTAATTTATTTGTGCAACACAATAATTGAGGAGAGTGAACAAATTGCAGGTGGAATAAAATTCAGATATCTCAAACCAATCCACTGCAAAAAAAAAACGAAAACATTTCCAGTATGTCGGCGTTAAGCTTTCACATATCACATAGGCTGTTCTGCAACTTACCAAATCCTCATGGACATGTTTTCATTTTCATAATAGATTTTATTGCAAAACTATCCTCCTTTTCTGTTGGACACTTTGTGAAAATGTTATGATTATCCGTCCATGTCAGTATTCATGAAACTGCCTTGTGAGATCAAACACATGTTACAGACACATGTTACAGCAAACATGTTAAGTGCCTGTAGTGTCAAAATAAATGGAACAATGACACACTGAGCAGCTGAAGCACAACTGGAAACTGATCCAATGTTAGATGCACCTCAGGAGTTCTTTTATTCATCTTTGAGTTTATCAAACTTGTTCTGACCATTAATCAAATTCCTTGAATAAAAGAATTGTAATAATTACAGCCTGGCTCTGTTCCTTGATCACTGCTGATGCTCATCAGCATGGTAATGGGAAAATACACGACAGTAGAGGCACACACAAACCCACTCACACGGACGCCCAGAGCAGATGTTGGTGAAGCAATGTTTAAATCTCGTGCTATGAGGACTCACCAATTAGTTGCTGCGGCACTGTGGCATGCAGCATGTCCTCAGATGTAATGGGTGTGTAATGAGACTAACAATGCATGCAATCTGCAGTCAGTCCATATGATAATAATGAGTCACATTCAAACATGCTCACATATACACACACACACACACACACACACACTCACTGAACCGCCAGCTGATTTTACCCCAGTAATCAACAAAGAACAGTGTCTGACTGGGTCACAGAGCTTCGGCAGTTGTGGGTGGTTTGAAACATGGATGTTGCCAAACTTTTAAACCATTTTAAACTTGCGAAATAAATCCAAAATCTCTTATGGTTTTTTTCTGCCTTGTTTGAAGTCATTTGTAAAACATAGCCAGGCTTTGGACGTACCTCTGAAAATAGGGAGCAGCAGATCACTAACTGCCAACTGCTAAGTAAGAGTAACAACTAACTGATGCTCACTATAATACTTGCTCTCATGTCAACCTTAAGCTGTGTAATCTTGTAGATTTATCAATTTAGCATTGTTATCACTGAAGCTAGAGAGAGGTCAGGCCAGTGCTAGCTGGCTAACATGCTAATTTCAGTAAATATATTTGCAACTTACTCATAACAAGAGCTACTTCTTCACACTTTGCTGATAATGTTGATTTTTGTTAAAATGATAAAAGTTGACAAAACACAAGCAGTTTATCATTGCATATTCAACAGTTTGTATATAAAAGTCACATCATACATATATGTTTTTGATGAAAGTTGCTAATTATTTTTACATATATTTGTGGATTTCCATTATATATATTTCAAAAAAGGAAATATTTGTGTGCGGATGAAAAAAATAATTTGTGAAATATATTAATTTATATGTGGATTTTTTTACACATATATAGAATGAGAAAATGATAATGATCAATGATCAAAAACATACTGTAAAAGGCACCGAAGATCTTTTCAAGGCTCAGAAATGAGATATTCTTCAGTGGCCAAGTCAGTCACCTGATCACAGACTAACAGAGCAGCTTTTTAGGTACTGAAGTCAAAACTTCAGGCTGAAAGACCCACAAACAAACAACAACTGAGGGTGTCTGCAGTGAAGGCCTGGCAAAGTGTCTCAAGGTAGGAAACATTTGGTGGTATGCATGTGTTCCACTTTCACTGTAAAGGATTTTCATCCAGGAGTAAAAAATAATCATTAAATTTAAATGTATGTACGTCAGTCCAATTACTTTTAAGCCTCTTATGGGGGACTTTGTGTAAAAATGGCTGTAATTCCTGAATGGCTGATGTAATATGATGTAAATAGTTTTTTTTTTACAAATCCACTGTTATGGTTCACAGTCTCAACCATTCAAATACTTATGGAACTAACTGTTTATGCCTTTATGAATATGAAATAAATAAATGGGATTGATATATTGCTACCTAGATACATTTAGCTAATGAGCTTAACTTTCATCTGCAACCTGAATAAGATGGGCTTCCACTGTGCTTCCACACAACCAAACTGTCTCTCTGTCACATATGCTTCCATTTCAAAGCAGTTTGCCTCGTGGTGTTTGTCTTTGCCATCTTGGTGCTTCATAAATAAACTCAAAAAGAACAGGACAGTATAAAATGAAGGTGTCATGAAAGATAGGGGAGAATTTGTGAGTTTGGAAGGTTTTTTTGTCTGTTTATTGCCTACTCTTTAGGACGTCTTTGCTCTTCTACCTGCATCTTACCAAACACTTCTTAGAATCTGCTTAAAATACAGCTATCTTCAGTAAGCCCTTTGCTTAAAGACTCATTCCTAGATTATCAATTACTGACCATTTCAGTTTGTACGTTTTAGGGTTGTCACCAACCAAGAGTTGGATTTTTACCTGCGACGTTACGAATATATGTGTCAGTCAAGGGAGGTTTATTGATAAAATCCCATATGACAAATCATATCATCATAAGAGCACACGGCACACAACAAATTGTGCTCAAACAAAATCAAAATGACCAAAAAAAACCTACTTTAGTGATAGGTTATCTGGCTCTTAATCTCTACCGGTGGTTAAATAAAACACTACATCTACTACATTAACAGCCGTAGTTTAAAAGTGCACTCAGCACATGAACACTACAGGACCAGGTGTACGTTCATGGGCTGAGTGCACCAAGATCAGCGGAAGATGTGATACACTCATCTCGTCTTATTTAAAACAGCTGTGCAAATACATCTGGAGTGACCTCAGCAATGTACTCGTCTCCAGACATCTCAAAACTGTGCACTTAGCAGCTTTCGACAACTATGAATGTTGTTTATTTGGCACTTTAGTTGCACTTCTTTTGCCGGCTGTCATGTCAGTAAGACTGTATATATATACATATATATATATACATGCATCCCTATCTTGAATATATAAAATTCAAGATAGGAGTGTTTGATGAGACGTGTCAGGCGAGGGGCTGTAAGGCAGGTGCAGGAGGAAAGCTACACTAGACACTCGGTCAGTCCGCATTAACCTCCAGCAGGCCTCCTTCCAAACGGCAGACAGGAGGGAAGTGTCTGACGTCCGAGCGAGTGTGACATGACACTAAACCTCAGGGGTAGATTTCTTTGGAGAGCTGGGAAACACAGAGTTCTGTCTGTCAGCATGAGAAAGGATGAGGGGACAATAGAGTCACACAAGCACAACAAACAACAGGAAGGAGCGTGAGACAAAACTATTCCCAGCTCACAATAATCATCTGATAAAACGGAATAGGATTATGCCGTATTATGCTAATGGTTCATGAGAAATCACAGCGATTCAGGACTGTGGGTTGATGGAATCACAGCCTGCCAACAATTTATTGTTTATAAGCGATAAGGAGGGACACGAATGCGATTGCGGGGCTTTGGTGGCCCGGGGGGCTCAGACCGCACTTTAAATGGATTCTGTTGGTCTCGCTCATTGTTCGCTCCTCAGCTCTATTGTCGCTGCATTTTGGATAATTGGATTAAAGCCTTGTTAGAAAGCAGGAGCTGTTACACCGTCAAGCAGTAACAAACACACGAGGGTCCGTAAATTTCCCACATTTCTTGGGATCCTGTTTGGTTTTCCATCAGACTGTGCTGGTGGAAAAAAAACTAAAACTATCGACAGATTGATTGACAAAAAGCTTCATTTTACTCGTAATGAGGAGAACAGCTCAGACTTAAAATGTGCAGCAACTTCTGCGTCTCATCTCTGAAAAACTCACCCTAAAGATTAGATAAGATAAGCGTGGAGAAAGTGATCCTTTGATAAAAGATAAAAGAATTAAAAATAAGGTATGACACATGCACACTAATTTCACTTACTGAAACAAATATAACAGAATTACATGAGGGTACGAACAGGATTTTTATAGTTTTACAAATGGGTGTATATGCACAGGCAAAGGCTGGGAAACATATACAACATATTAATATAGAGATATAATAATATGAGAATATAAATCATGATACTATTGATTATTGTTCTTCCTGGTTTTAAAGGCTACAGTAAAATGGTGTAATTTTCTTATAAGGGTGTCCTAACTGTTCTAATATTTACCATCACCTATTTCAGTCAATAAATCCACATTACAGGTGATTAATTATCAAATATATTGCTGCGTTTGTATTTTGTCAAACTACCAGCAGTCTTTCCAGTACAAGAATGATGCAGTATTGCTATCAAGTACGGTCAGAAATGTTGGGATATTTCATTTTGTTGCCCAACCTTAGTGTTTACAAAGAGCTTTTGAGAGAGAGAAATGTTGTGATATGCTGTGTATTCCCTGAAAAATGGTTATATTATTTTATTTTATCATAACCTCCCACCCTGGCACACTCTGTCAAGCAAATTATTTATTAATGGGGGCATCATGCAAAATGTAGTACAGTGTTTATGGATTTCTTGGTTTCTGCTGCATCAATTTACACCTAAAATGTCCTAACTGCAGTAAACTTTACATTTCACCACACTGTAGATACACGATGGTCGGTTTTATTGAGGAAAAACTTAACTTCACCTTAAAATCGATCAAAATCTCTATAAATCCTCTTCAATAACACATGTTACGGTAGTAAAACTGCAACTCACTGCACTCTCACCACTGCTTGGTCTCACTAGCTGCAGCTTTAACGTCCCGTTTTCTTTATCTTCAGTACAAAAAGAGAACCCTGCCAGCGGCTGCAGAGCAAAACATTCAAACACCAACACAAACCCACTATAAGCATAAACAACGTGAGATCTATTCTTTGGTTCTTTACACAAAAATATCTTAAAACATCTTAAAATAAGCTTACTGGAGAAACACAAAATCACTGGTGTAATACTATAATTACTGTTCAGTCTTTGTGTGTTGATTGTCCTGCCTCAGTTTTATTTCATTTTTATTTCGCCTTCATTTGTGCTTTATTCCAAATGAAAACATGTCTACTTGTTGTATTGATGTGTGGCGCAAAAGGGGTATCCTCTTTTAACAAATAAACAAATTATTGACTTGATTGGTGCGTAAATAGATCCGAAGCATGTTTTAAATATACACCTTTATAGTGGTTTGACCTGTCAAGTGGTTTCAACCGTGGTGGCTTCAGCCTTTGTTTTGCTGCGGCTGCTCTCGGGTTCCGCTTGCAAAAAGCCGAGTGCGAAAATAAATAAAATAAAATAAAAACGCTGCGAAGTGAAAGACAAATGATTTCAAGCCACCAGTGCAAATAATTTTGGCGTGAGCCGTGGAGGGTTTGGCGGTGAATGTGAAAACGGTAGCTGAGGCTAAAATAGGACATGTATGAGGTTGATGTAAGATGGGAGACGAAGCATTAGGGAGTCTACAAGCAGGTCTTATCACACAGACACACACTCCTGTCCAGCTCGCTGCACTCTCCACACCTGAATAATTCATCGCAGCTAAAATAAAAATGCCATCATCGCGCAAGCAGATACTGAGCCACAATCGAAGACTGTTATCTGTGTCTTTCGGGGCTGGGTCGAGATCGGCGCACGCGGTCCATCAC
>KV751335.1:5588328-5616533 GCA_001698575.1 Mola mola
AGCCGGTAGTGACATTGTGAGGTCCTGGTGCACATTTGAACGCCGCTGAGAGTCAGCAGACGTCTTCGGGGATGTTAAGTCACTCTCTAAATATGTTTTTCAAATATTCTGTTAGTGTGTCTAATTGATTCTGCATGTTGCAATGAAGTGGCCGAGTCATTTCATAAGGTTCATATGTTTGCAGATTTCTGTCAGTACTTTCAAATACCATTGAAATGACTCTCTTTTTCCTGGTTAAATTGTGTTTGAACTAAATTAGAAGAGACACAATTTGACTGTTTTACAACCACAAATTAGGAGATAAATCACAACTTAAACCATGTTGCTTTGTGTGTTCACTGCACCGGACAGTATAAAAAAAAGCAGTAAGCCTTGTTTTCTAGGACGTCACAAATCTCTGTTTAGTTTTGCAACACATGTTAACTTATGGGATTCCCGTTAGTCCGTTTGCCACTTTGGTCTGTAACTTGGCAAACCTCCTTGAGACAGAAACCTAACGTTCAATTTTCATTTTCATTTAAACAATCGTTTAAAATGTAGCACCGAGTTATATTTCTGTGTGCCGATCTGTCACACTGGAACAGGCTCACATAACCATCCCCCACGAGCAAAAACTGACCTCCTGGCAAATCATGCAGCCAGCTGGCATCAGATGCACTTTTCAGGCTCAATAATCAAATCAGTGACAAAAACTGATGTAACATCATAAGTGCAAAGTGTTTACACTCACAGCCAATAGCACAGACAAGATATTTTACTGTATGTGTTTCCGTGTTTGTCCCTTTGTAGTGGGTTTGTGTGAACAAGCTTGCTTGCGTGTATGCATAAGTTCTTTCATTTCAATCAAATATCTATCAAACAAAAAAAGGCTCAGTGACCAAGCACATTCTGTAAGAACAGTTGGCTGTCATAATAAACATATCTCAATTTCTATTATTCAGCTGTTTAAAGCTGCCTTAAATCTTTGATAAAACCTCTCAAGTTAACTTTGAGTTGCCAAGTTCACTTTGACAGTGTGCTGTAGATATGCCTCAAAGATCGCCTCATGACTGTATCGAAAGGAAAACCTCACCCGCTGATGCCACTCCCACTGTGTTTCCACCCCACCTATCCACACACGCATCCCTTTCTCCTGTCTTTGTCGCTCTCATACACACCTCACGTCCCAGGAATGACACTGACGGCCAGTGACAGCCCCTGATAGATGTGATAGATGACATAGCCAGCAGCTGCCCATTGTGCAGAGGGGGAAACCCCTATGAAATAAATATCCCATGCACGCACTGGAGGACAGAGGCGAGGGACCACCTGAACTGCTAATACGTTCACTTTGAACCCTCACACTGCTGACTGCACGCCTGTGGAGGAGAGAACCTCACACAAGTAAAAGAGACCCTGCTTCAATCTGCGTGTGTGTGTGTGTGCGTGTGTGTGAACATACAGTGAAGCAGCAGAGCCCACAGTGCCTTCACTTTCTTTTTATATACAAGTAGGATGGAGAATCCATGTACCCTGTCAACTGGGGACAGTCTGCATAACACACACGCACGCGCACACACACTTGCATTTATATATTTAAAGTGTGGGCTGCCTGGAGGACAGCAGGAGACAGCCGAGGTGTAAAAGCCTCTCCGGCTTTCGGCACGAGAGCAGCAGCACAGAATGAAAAAGGGATAAAATAAATGTTTTCATTAGACTTTTTAAAAAATGTAGAACAAAGTCTGCCATCATTTCTATATAATTTAGAATATCATGACTTTTTTTTTAATCCAATCAGTTTTATTTAGTCCCAAAGATTAAAACAAGAGATATGGGAGAGGCACAGACTGCTTATACACATTGATCCCGGGTAGCTGATCACTGTTGCTGGTGAAGTTCAATTTGGAAACGTATCAACCAACTCACACGCACACACACAAACACGTTGCAGCATGTGTGTAGACAGTGATTTTCTTAAACCTTTTCTATCTTTAATATCATAGGTCAACCAAAAACAAAAATCCAGCGATAAAACAGAATCGGTACGTTTACATTTACACAAACAGACCATTCAAAGTCGGCCCCTCGTCTCCTGCCCAACCACACCAGAAAGTGTGCGCAGCGTTCCCTTTAAGATCCACTATTGTAAAGATGACTGAGAGGGATTACTTTTGCACTCCAGGGGTGTGAGCTTTTGTTTGGCAGTCTCCAATGCCACAGGTATGAACACTTTGCTGTTCTTTCCTAACCATGCTCCCCTCTAGCTCCGATAGTTGGGCTAACGTCCCTCCGCGTTGCCTTGATCTTTGCCTTAACCTTCTTCTCCGTGGGAGGTACTGCCCCTTATGGCTCGTATCCAACTTGTAGGCAAGCATCTCCAGGATCACTGCTGTTGCGTGTGGCAGCTTGTTGGTCTCGGTGATGGTCATAGTTGGGATAGTAAGTAGTGCCACATTCACATTTTGCAGACTCTCAGAGGTTCCTTCTCCCCTTGGTCTTTGTAACAAGCCAAAGGGATTATGGAATGGAGTCAATGGAACAATGGAACAATTTGATGAAAGGCTACTATACGAGCAACTCCAGAGAGAGGGGATACGTGCAGCAGATGTGGGACCTGTGGATGCTTTGAAACGCAACATCAAAGCTAAGAAACTCGTAACGCAGTGTTGTAATGTCTGCAACCTCATCGATCCATGTCCTACAGCAACATTGCCTCGGCAAATGGGTCATAGATTGGTAGCTCGGTAATCAAAACTTCTGACTTTAGTACAGAAGACTGGGGTTCAATTTCTTTCCTTACGAAGCCCCCTTTATTAACGTTGCTTTGTAAGAATGTAGACTTTAGCAAAGTTACCTACGTAAACTGGATGAGGGGAATGGCAAACAGGAGAGACTGGATTGAAAATGTCTGTGTGAGGTGTTGAGGAAATGGGGCAACCCGATGAGACGTGGACTACTGGAACAAGGCATTTATGGACGAGGAGTGAAATATATATGTATTTATATACATATTTTTTTGTCAATACAAATCTTAAATCTTCCTAAATCATATCTGTAACATCCTTTATATGAAGATAAAATATTGAATCAAAATTTCTGTCACAAATAAACCTTTAGTCAAGTATGAACTTTGGGTAAATTTTACAACACTGCGAAAGTTATCTATATAACTGTAGTTTAAAAAGACATTGATCATGGATGTTTATCTGCAGTGTTTCATTGAAATAACAAATAAGAACTCAAAGTCAAACATAAACACATGAGTGACCGGAGAGCAGCTAACCAGCCAGAGACGAGGACATTCAGGATGGAATTTACCCTCATCTGAATCCAGCTGAATGTTAGTGTCTTTAGTTTTACAACAACCAGGACTGGGAGGATAATTTTGATAAAGAAACCCCCCATAAATTCTGCTCTCCCGCTCCGCAGCGGAAGCGGGTTAAAGGAGTGGATGGTGATCCCAGCAGAGGCGAGGAGGCAGAGGAGGCTGGACAAGGAGACGCATAAGTGAAAAGACAAGAGGAGTGGAAGAAACGGGTGGCGAGACGGTGGAGAACAGACCGAGGAATGAAAGGTGGGGAGCTCATGAGGAGGACGGGAAATAGAAAAGGAGCCAAGTCACTGAGGAAAAAACAGGGGGGGAAAAGGGAGCAGAGAAAGGAGGCAGTAGACTGGAAAACAGGGGAGGAAGAGACCTATACAAGAAAATGGAGTAAAGGTCAGCAGACAGGAAGAAAGATGAAGAACATAAAACAGGAGCAGAAGTAAATAGTTGGACAGGGTGAGGTCAGCCAAAAGGTTTGTTATTTAATCAAATATGAACTCAGAATACCTTCTTTGTCTCAAAGGGAGCCGATCATGTGAATTTTTTTTTTGCAGTTTCTAGCTGAGCCTTACTTGGCGTCCGTACATCCAGCCACCCCTCTGTATTTCTAAGTTACAGCCAGTGGATCCATTTCGGCCCTTTTGAGGATTTGGAAAAGTGTGAATGTTGAAAAAAATATCCTTTTTCACAGGATGATTGCACTCTGGTGTGCATCCAATGGTGTTGGAAATCCCTTTGCCCTCGCAGTGACTACACTTCAAACGAGATGAATGTTGCTCTCAGGAACCACTGGCGGAAAATGTCGCTGTTTAAATATGCACATTCTAAAAGAAGAAAAGTGGATATAGAGTATCAGGTTTTAATATCTGAATTGCTGATTGTTTTATGTTAGAGGTTTTTTTGTCCCTTCCTAAATCCACTGTGATCTGGGACTTCTTTTATGTACATACAAGGACAATGAGACTGACTGGAGAAACTGGAACGTGTTAAAAGTGCACAAATTTTTCATAAGACAGACTTTACAGCTGTTTTGCATGTGGGTTAATCATTAATTGAAAACATTTTCAGTATATATTTTCACTTAAAATATACTAAAAGAAAATGAATAATTTGTCAATGTTTTTATTTACCAATTATTAGGCCACGGTTTTTATGGTCCAACCTTTCTGAGGTCAAGCTGAGCTGCATGTTGCCCCTGGACTAAAATAAGTTTGACACTCCTCCTCTGTACATAAACGCACAATTCCACGTTAATAACTAGGACAGAAGATCAATGACAGAGACTACTAATATGAGTCCATACTGACAAAGACTTACTAAACAAGCACGTTTGACGTCTTTATCAGTTTTTTTGCTGTCACGTCCCACAAACATGATGAACCCCCATATTACACAAGATGTCACATGTTTAACCATTTAACTGTTACCTTTGTCTGGAAATCACTGTAAGCTCTTTCAGAAGTCATAACAGAAGTTATTGCAACTCAAGGTCAAGCAAAAATACGGAAACTCTCGTCGTTACTTTTCCCCTTTAGTCACGTTCTTCATAAACAGGCTCTGTGAATCGTAGTCTGAAATTAAATTTAAAAAAAAACAATGACATTTGTGTTCTCTGCCTCAAGCACCTGCATGCAAGTTCCTTGCAAAACTGAAGCCATTTGTGCTGTAAAGCCTCAAGGTGTGATCGGCCTTTTGGAGGTCAGCTGTACATACTATATTAGCATGTACAGTTAACACAGTTCCTGCACTGTAAAGCAACATAAGGTGCCACATAAACGGGTGTGTGCTGCAAGGGAAACACCTGAGAGAGTAGGGTAACACATGTAGCTACATTGACAGCGGGGAAAAGGACACGTGCTGCAAAGGGGGGCGGCCCAGCTGGCTGTTTGTGCACCAACATTTAACATTAAGGAGCATTGTACTAATATTAAATTCCCAGTTAATAAATGTGTCTATATTTCTTAATAGGTTACATGTTTGGTTTTAACCGCCATGGAAGTAGTCTTCCACCACAGTATTTGTAAAGGCAGAGTGCCACAGTCTGTGTTTTCACACAGGGCAGAAGAAGAAGCACTCAATGTAAAATGGGCAACAGTTTCTTTAAATTCGAACAGCTTGGGCATCCAAACTCTATGAGGTGCAGCTGCTAAGTTTGAAGTAAGTCTGACAAGTGGTTTTTCATGAAATGCACAGCTGGACAGACAGGGATTCTTTGATTTTATAGATGGGTAAAATTTACACAATTTTTTTTTTTTTTCTTTTGTAAACATCGGAAACCTTCAGAAAACATTGGCCTGGACATAGAGAAAGGTAGGAATAACAAGTCTGTACAAACATTTATTTTATACAAAACAAATCAAGTCACAGTTGTTTCACTCGAGGTATCCAACGTCACTCCACGACACTTGCAATGACATTTCGAACATGGTGACAAAGAAGCATTTTATTTCTGATTATATAGTTTGCCAAGATTCGATTTAGCTTTCTCAAGCTGTCTGAAGGGTTAGGGTGACTCGCCAAATAAGAAAAGATGTTTGATGGGTTGGCCCCCCCCCCCCGTCTTCCATAAATCCACACATATCCTGTACCGTTGTATGGAAATTATGTTAATGCAGTTTCTCTTCATCAAATACTCAAAAAAGGTTTATGGGGCCCAGCTTGGGGCTGAACTGAAGAGCATTGACACCTGCTGGTGGCAGCTTGCAGTCACTGCAGCTCCAGAGCAAAAATTGAACTGCCGTCTGAAATAGTGATGCACTTTTTCAATCATCAATAACCACCACTTCATATCTAACAGAGAAATTCAGCCTAACGAACCTGATTTGCACTGAGAAAAAATATACACAAAATACAGGTTAAAAAGTTCATATCAAGCCTTTTATTTGGTATACAGATATTCATAGAATTATACAGTGTATATATATATAGATATGTATATATAACAGATGTGCCACTGCAAAGTCACAAACCTTTCACCAACCAAAAATAAGAAAAGAAAAAATATGTAATGTGCTTAATTTCAAAGTTGTGCTGCAAAGCGCTTGAAATAGGCAATTGAATATAGTGGCAACAAGGACTCTTAGTGTCAAAACTGGAGGAAAGAATTAAGTGTATGACCCACATACAGACACAGTATGCATACAAACAGACAGTGCAGAATGGTACAAACAGGAAGTGAAGTCAGTCACTCAGGAAAGCAAAATTTCTCTCAATTTAATTCTTGTCTGGTACACAACAGAAACTCAGGCATGCTCCCGGACACCTACAACTCTCATTCACACACAAACACACACACACACACACACAATCGTGTAACACAGTCCAGTATTACAGAGCAGGCAAAACACCTCTCTCGCATCAAGCGCATGCACATGTACACACACACACACATCACAGCAGATTAGTGGTCAAGAGGGGTGTAATTCAGAAGAAAAAAAAAAATGTGCCGGCTTTCCTTTATTTGAACATGAAACACAGAAGAAGTGAAAAGGGCAGAAAGTAAAACTAGGGAACCTGATGAAGAACAGATCAGATCTAAATGAGACGTGTAAAACGCCCAGAGGACAAGACAAGCAGGAAGTGCTGCACAAAAAGGCAAAGATGTGGTGTGTGTATGTGTGTGTGAACATGTACACGTGCACCACTATATCAGGAGCAGCTAGTGCTGATGTGTTTCAAAGACAATCAGGGGTGTCTGGCTCCCTCAAGTGGTCACTCAGAGTCTCTCTGGACCTCTGAGGCATCGGCACGACAAATGGGACACGTCCTGTTGGCCTGAGGACAGACAGCCGAAACAAAATGATCCAGGCAGTTCATAACTTCCAATTGCACAAAATATCAGATCCTAAAATTGCACTCTGTCCTTGGAAGTTACTGCTTAAGCCTCTAAATGCACCACAATCTATTACCATACTAAGGAGATGAACTCAAAGGTGGTGTATGTATATTATATGGCACGGTGGCAGGGAGTGGGCATGTGTGGCTACTTACCCTCAGCCACTTGTCCACACACTTCCCGTGGAATTCATGGCTGCAGGGCAGGACTCGCAGCAGCTGGCGGGACTCAAAATCGCTCATACACACCACGCACCTGTAACAGAACATTAAGTTCTCTGGTTATTGGGTAAGATTTCTTCAAGTTAGACATATTCTCCCAAAATGCCCAAATCAAGGAGACAGGTTACCACATTTGATGTTTTGTAGAAATTTTTTAAAATGTGTGACTAAAAATTTGTGTCCGGCTGACAAACAGTAAATCCATAAATGCTAGCACAAGAACATGAGAGTTACTTCTGACAGCAAGTGATTGGTGATTGGGCGGCGCTCACAGTGTTTGTTCAGACTGATGGTTATTTGGATTGAACCGATAGGAAGGAAGCTGTTCAATGTCGCTCTTGGTCAGTCCTCGGAGTTTGGCCTCCCCAAGGCGCTCAGCAAGGTTCAGGAGAGCCTTTCGACAGCAGCAACAGTAGAATTAGAATCTACATCAAGTAAACATACAGACAAAAGAATAGAAAGAACAAGACAAACCTCATAATTTTCCACCTCTCCGTCGTCTACATCCAGCTCCAGGCTGATAGCAGGACCTGTGGGCTGGACTGGCAGCATTGAACTACAGAGGAGCAGAAAAGGGAGCCATGCAGGAGTTCACTTTAAAACAAGATGCTCTGATGGCACACATATTAAGACTGAGGCGTTAATGGCGCGACAGGAAGTTAATTTGTATCCCTTAATTAAAACATAGCTTTCTTTAACGATTTCTATGTTGATAACCCTGCATAAAACTTACATTTTCCCCTTTCTGAAATTATTTATTATGCAACAACAGCAATGTTGAATTGTTTTGTTGGAAGGAGTCTCTGTTTGGCCTGAAATTGGATGTAATTCCACGCCTTTGCTTCATCTATGTTTTGGGGAACTATGAATTAACTACTTTAGCTCTGTTTCTACTCATGGCCCTGCCCCTGGCCTGCAGCCGGAGCAAGCCAAAACTTACCTACTCTTGTCATCTTCTGACGTTTAAAACTAGTCTACTACATGCTGCACGGTGGCGAGTTCTAACATTGGAGTAATGCAGCCATACATATTTGAACCAGACATGGTTCCCAAGAAGAAGAGAAAGAGTTTCCTGTATACTTGTACAAGGTCACCTACAAGTTGATGCATCAGAATGGTAAAAGTTTTTTTTTCCCCTACATCTTTGAAATCTACCTCTACATGCTGTCAGGATTGGTTCCTTAGGTTTTCTACATGCAGGACCCAGGTTGTCAGAATTTTTTTTTTGAGATGTCACTGGTGGATGGTAGAAGAGTAGCAAAAATCATCATCCATGAATGTCTATTTTTGTAACGATGTGTGTCTTAGTACAGAAAGTCAACTGTATGGATATGTTAACAGGCCAAAAAATGATTTCCATCAAAGGGGGGCTTTAATTAAATTCTACATTCAAAAGAATTCTCAGTCTTGGCCAAAGTCCTTATCTTAGAGAAGACACTGAATGTTTGAAAAGTTTCAAAGAAATAAAATGAGACCAGAATGTGCCCTCACAGTAGAAATGACATGAAAGATTGTGGTCGTCTTCAACTTCTCCTAGTATAACTAATTAAATTATAATAATCAAATGATTCATTTGTTTCCTCTTCTATTCTGTCTATTCTATCTTAGGTAATATTAGACACCCACAGCCTGCAACTGGGTGCATATTTCAAATATAAATATCAGGTGATCGACCGTATATGTTGCAATTACAATTTTAAAATATGACTTGTTAAGTCTGTTGAGATGTACTCACAGGAAGTAAGGCAGGAGGCTGGGGTGGTAAGGCGAAGGTGGCAGTGGCTGCTGTGAGCGGTACCGTCGTGCCGGGAGACGCCGAGGAATAAAGTTTGGATAGGACTGTGGTGTAATTGACAACAAGCAAATGACAAATCATTGACATGGATTGTTTTTTTCCCCCTCCTGTACTTAAAGGTCTTACTTCATTGACAGATACTTATTGCTCACCACTCCGAAGAAGTCCTGTGGCAGAGGGTCATGAGAGAGGAAGTGAAGCTGAGTGGAGTGTGGGGCGAGTGCAGGGTGGGCAGCAGGAGGATAGTGCAGCCCAGCGCCCAAAGACAGGTGTTCCCCAAGCAGCTCCACGTCATTCTCTATCCTCTGTAATGGCTGGTGAGGTGATAAATAGACACTGTTACCATGTGAGAATGTTTCATGTGATTAAAGCAACAGCAGCAGCACATGACGACGGATTAACACTTCAGATATATTACATAAAAATCATCCTGTACAAAAATATATTCAACAGTTGGTTATATGGATAAATTAATCTGTCTTTTGCACTTCAGTAAGATATTTTATTCTATCAGATGTTTTGTGCTTTGTGTTCACTTACTATTTGCAATATCAACATTCTTACAGAGGAACAATATTTTACATTGTCAATGAAGCCAAGAACAATATAACCCCTTTTTAGAGTCAATTTTATATAACTTACATAGCACCATATACCCAGTTTCTGCTGGTGTAGTTTGCACCATTTGCCACTGCTGTGATCCTTACTATGCAGGCAAAATGTGCCAATTTATTACCAAACACTCTTCCAAGTGCCTCCCAACACAACTTTCTTTACCCAAAAGCATACAGTGGCATCAACACGTTTGTTTTAATATTGCTCTGCTCTCATATGTTTTTATACAGCAGATGAAACATTTAAACTATCCCACTAGTGCCTTATGTGAAATTTGCCTTCAGGTGATTTCTTTTTAGAGTTGTAAATAAAGCTAGATGTCATAACCCAATTCAACAATCAAAGCCATTTAAAATATCATCATTTAAGCCTGTCAATTCAGGCTTAAATATGATATGTATAATGCATATAATTACTACTCACTGATCGAGCCTGCTGCGTCGGATATGGTCCAAACTGTCCAGGCTGGGGCAGATGAGGCAGGTGGTGGGAAAGGTGTGCTGGGGCATGGGGGAGGTGGGGAGGAGGAAGCAGGAAGGTGGGGTCACCAGACAGCAGCGACTGGAACGGGTAGGACATGGGTAAGTGCTGCACAGAACACGTCTGAAGGACCTGGCAGAAAGACAAAAAGGAAAACACTAATTAAAAACAAATCAATAACAGTAAATTGAAACTGTACTTTTTACAAACTCTAATCAAACTGAAATCTCTATCTGAATCTCTTACAGAAACATAAACACACTCACCGGGGGAGGGACGCTGCAGACAGGATAGTGCTGTCCACTGAAGACTACTGAGCATGCTGGAATCTGCTGAGGGGCAGAGCGAGGCGGGAGGACTGGCGGCGCTCCTGGGGGAGACACAGGATACGATACTGGCACTGAACCCTAAATGACGAGACCAAAAGGACAAGGTCTTCAGCTTCACACAAACACTTTACAGTTTTTATCTATGTATGTAGTCATGTATAAACTTTTAGTAGTGTTAATGCATTTCTCCATTTCTAGAGATAAATGAAATACTGTAATAACAATTATTGGAAACCACAATTTATTAAATGCTGGACATGATGTGATAAAAAATAAGACTGCTTGTATTTTGGCTTTCAGGTAAGCGGTGAGAATTTGCCAATATACTGTTCCAAAAACAAGGCCACGTCCACTTGAATGAGTCACCTGCTCGTGGAGGTCCAGCACCACACTGCTCTGTGGCTGGGATGGGTGCGGATGGGCCGCAGGGTGCAGCAGCCTGGGAGACAGGTTCGGCGATGGGTGGAGGGGTCTCGGAGAAGGGGTCGGGGGATGGTGACCTGGGCGTTCTTCAGGACCGGGTCCCAGCCCTCGTGGGGGTTGCTGGCTGTAAGGTGGGTAGCCCTGAGGAGGAGCCACATGGCGGTAGTTCTCATCTTGGTGGCCTGACGACAGGCCGTGGTGGGATTGCAGGTGGTGGTGGTGTTGGTGGTGATGGTGGTGGTGATGGTGGGTGTTTGGATGGTGATGGTGGTGGTGGTGGTTGTTGTTGTTGCCGCCATTGTAGTGGTGGTGGTGGCGCGTTAGACGATCCCTCCGGCCACGGCGTCTCATTGGAGGGCTGGGGTGGGAGAAATTAGAATTCTGGCAAGCTTTAGAAAAAAAGAATTCTCTTCAATAAAAACACTGGTTACTGGAAGGAAAAAGCAGCACTACAGTCTATCTGAGGTTGAAGACACATCAAGAAGACAAGCCCTAAAAGTTGGGCCACTCAAGAGCTGTTGACTCTAACATGGTCCATAATGAGAGCTGCTTTCAACAGACTGGAGCTGTGGATTAATGCTTTAGAAGTTAAACTGTGAATCCTATGGGCAGCAGCTTATGGAGACTGGTTAGACCTGATTGTCTTGATGCTACAGTTGTATCTACAAATGGAAATCTAACAAGGGAATACATCTTAAAGACAAAATAGAGAGGACGGGAGTGAACGGTAGTCAGTTTATGCGTTTGGACAGAAAAACAATAATAAGAAGACAAATCCCGTTGTTTTAATGACACTTAAGACCTCTGCAAGTATGCAGAGATATTGCCTCATAAAATTTGATAATTTTGGGGGGGTTTTTGTTGCCAAATGTTATATTTTAAAATTTAAAGATTATCATTGAAAAATGATATGATGAAATGTATGTAAAAATGCAGGATACTTAAGTTAAAAATTTAAGATGGTTATTCAGACAAGGATTTACGTTCAAGAATTACTATTTGTTTGTATAAAAAAGGGAAAAATAATTGCCCTGAATTCTTCAGGAATACTGGTGACTTCTAACTCTGTATAAAACAGTCTGCTATTTCTCCTCTGTATGTACTTGATTGTTATTTCAGTGAAGTTATCCATTTTATTGTTTTGTGTGTTAAAGTGGTTATACCATGTGAGTGTATTTGACTTTGTGTGGTGGACCCCAGGAAGAATAGCACGAGCCTTCGCTTGCACTGATGGGGATCCTAATAAAGAACAAATGTTGTCATGGTTGTGTGTACTGCCTTTGTTTTAGACACTTACCTTCGTCGGTTGCGAAGAGGCGTGTGGCATCTCTCGGCCATGTAATGGGGGTGTGGTCTGCGACTAGGAGGAAGCTCCCAGGGACGAATGGGAGAGGAAGGAGTAGAGGGAGGGGCGGAGTTCAAATCCAACATGGACTGCTGAGAAAGACGCTGCCTTTTCGGGCTTGGGCTGTCTTCCATCTGAATACAGAGGTAAAGGAGGAGGGGGAATTGGGGTGATGGTGTGTCAAGGAAGTAAGAAAAAGTGGACAGACAAAATGAGAGGATGAATACAAAATAACGCACAAGACCTGTTCAAACCCGGAGCAGGGCAGATGCAACAGGCAGTGGTCATGTTTCATACTTACTTTGTCAAGATCCTCACTGCACACGCTGTCTGAATGAAAATGTAGCACTCCTCCTGCAGGCCACAGGGAGAAAAAACAATCTAATCAGAAAAACATCAAAGTCACATCATGGACATCCGTTAGGCCAACTGAGAAACAGCACTGGTTGCCTCTGATTTTATTTTTACATGATCAAAACCTCATTTAGTGCCTAAAAATCATCATTATTATGAGGAACAAGAGTAATAATAAAAATTGCACCATTCCAAAGTGCATTCATAAACAAGAATTACAGTCCTCTTCCCTCAGCGAGGGCCCATCTTCCAAACAGGCTTTTGAATTTCCTGCTTTAAACACGCAGTCGAAAGAGAGAGAGCCATCTCTGGAAGATGTCACACTGGACGCATCCTCTCTGGCTCTCACAGACAAATGATTCTCTCTGATCTCCCATGTAACGCCCAGATTCACAGAAACAGGCATTCAAGACACACCAGACCATTTTGTTGGCTCTGCAAATGTTACGTTGTTGGAACATCGATAAAAGACTTTTATCTGCAGTCATCACAATCCTTTTTTTTTTTCTTCTAAACAAGTGATAAAAATCTCCCTCCATAGATCAATGGGCCATCACAGAAAGACTCCCAGATTATAGTAATTAAATACATGCGCCAAAAAAAAAATTGTACTCAAAAAGGAAGAATTATAACACTAATAAAGCTGAGATATTTTTTAAAAATGATCTTACATGGCGCTCTCCCAGTTGTTTATCTGACTGTCCACATGTTCAATCTGGATGCAACATGTGCACATAGACAAATCAGCGGCTTAAAAGGGACGTCCTTGAACTTAGCTGACGAGACTTTCTTGCAAGCGGTCGCCCCAAAAAACCTTTAATCACCAAAAGGAAAGGGAAACAATCTCCCGTCCTTATCTCTTTCTCCCTCTGCGCCTCCGTCATTCAAACAGCCAAGGCGGTCTCCTCAGAAACAACAGATCTGAGCTCATCCCCAACCACTTTCTTGCCTTTGCTACAGCCCCTGCTGATCCATGTGAAGTCTGCCGATAGTGACAGCTCAAAGACGCCCCTGCTAGCGGCTGCATCAAACTGGGGGATGGTCGGGTAACTGGCTAGCCGAAAAACAGGGGCCAAAACCCTGCTTTACATAAGAGGGGCAATAGGAGAGGGGATGTTGAGCCAGAATGGACCAGTTTTGTTGGTGATTAGACGTGACCTTGTTTCTCCAAGCATGGCTCCTGGGGAAGACTGACACCATTTCTTTCACAATAGACAATCAAGTCAGGCAGGCAGGAGAGTGAGCATAAGAGTATTACCTTTCATCAAGTATCAATTTGCTCCTACTTGTTAGCTGCAATACTAACTTATTACCCCAAGCACACAACCTGTTGAGAAATGATGATGAGTAAAAACTGCTTGCTATTAAGTTCTAATGCTGGCAGGCTGTGGGATGCAACAGTCACATAGGGTGATGACATGCGGGACTCGAGGGGGAGTCAAAGAGAAGAAAAAAAAAAAAAAAAGAGTGCTAAGACATAGGGACACATTTTAACACCCTCACAGCCAAACATATTGTATAAAGTGCCGCCCAGAGATGTAACAAACAGGCACAGACAAACAAGATCTCTGTACATATACACTGCTGGCACAGACCATATCAAGAGGAAGAGGAATATGCTGCTGTCAAGGAGGAGGCAGATCACACAGCTGGGAGATTTGCTTTTTAAGTCATTCACACAAGCCCCTCTGTAGTTTCACAATTTAGGAAGCATGTGTTTTTATGTGTCTCCTCCATTGTGGTTATTTGGGGAATTCAGCTACAGTGCTGCTATTATAGCTCATTAAAAGCCTGCTTTCATTCGTTCACTGCAATTTTTTTCTGCCTTCAAGGGAAGCCAATCTGGTAGGACAGAAGGCATAAGTCTCCAATGGGTCAGCAACAGAAACCCGCTCATAGAATCAACTGGTATCAACCTTGAAAATAATTAAATAAGATAGTGATGCAGACTGACTTAAAGGTTCTTTTCTAAATTTCATTTTTGTTCCTCGTAATTCCACCTTTTTGAAGTGTTTTTCATTTTGATCTTAGTGAGGTTGGGTAAAAAAAAAAAATAAAACACCTGAATATCTGTCATGGATATCAGGCAACGCAAATAAATTTGACATGGCAAAGTGTAAAAATCAACAACACACCACCACAACTCTGCACTGGCTAAAATGAGTTTGATAGCATTGAGATTAATGAATGAAGTGGCTGCATCCCAGCAGTAAGCAATCTGACATAGAAAAATAAAATCTTCAATAGATTCAATTTCAAACTGCCCTTTTCCACCTATTCCTTTTCACATTTATTTCCTGTAAAGAATGAGCATCCTTCAGCAATTCACTGACCAACCAGATGATACATTTGTTCAATATGGTTTCCAGTTATGGCTAAACTGCCATCTTCTCGTAACTTAACGTAACTGACTTCTCAACTGATGAGATAAGATATTGTTTTTATTGTCCCAGAATGGGAAAATTTGCATTGCTGCAAAGAGCAGGACAGTACAGAGCAGAAAAAATTGCATCCACAACAAATGATAAAAGACAAAAAAGAATAAAATAAAGGGATAAAACGATAAACAATATAAAATCTCCTGTCAAATCAGTATCACCTTTAACTATACTTTGCTCACATATTGATTGTGTCCACAGTGATAAAAACAACCAAAAAAAAACATGATCTGCAGACTTCCTGCACTACCACACCTGGGTCATCCAAAGTAAACTTTTGTAGTGCCACATCCCTTCAGAGGTGCAGCATAATTTGCATTAGTTGAAGAGCAGCCAATGTGTTACAAGACAAAGTTCACAGCTCAGGTTTGTGCAGTTTACCTGAGAAAATGTGACATTCAGAGCTTGAAAGCAGAACTTGAGATGACACACTGACCGCATTTCAAGCAACAGCTAGTAGTGGTAGTAGTCTGGATGCCTGTTAGGCTGCTAATGGCCTGCCTTCATGCCCCAGGGTGTTAAACTGTGGGAGTTTGCAGTATGTACTGGTGAGCAGGGCTGCAGGTGTTGCAGATTATCAAGTGACCCTGTTAACTGGTGACTTTCAGCTGAATGCGTCCCTGGTTGTAGTACTCATGTTACTTAAAACATGTTAAAAACGTGGAGAATACATAGCTGTCCTTGTGAATGCCTTTTTTATTTAAAGTGGTAAATCGCCACAGCAAAGGCAGATATACTCCAGGATCAACGTGTTCGCCGATTCCGTGTGGACTTTGTGCTCAAAAATATGACATAAACAAGAAAAATAAGTATTTATGGGAATTGTTTAGCTGTATAGCGGCGTTAGCGGTGTTTCGCATTAAGTAGTTGACTGGCTGTCGTAGTTTCAACAGATGTTTAAAACAAAAACAATTGTCTTCGTGGCTGCCCCTTTTCCAGTTCTTTATTACCAAAACGAGTCGTATTTGGATCACTAAATGTTAAAAGGAAGTCCGCACTTTTATTCAAGGTAACATTAATGGCACGTTTCGTTTGGCCGCCGTTTACGTGAACTTCCAAGAGAGAGCATGAGGAGAAGTAAAGTAACTAAGTTTAACCAAAAAAAAAAAAAAACTTAACCTTACCTTGGCCTGTCTGAGTTATAGATCTCCGACTACAGCGGTGATTATTTATACTAAAATACTTCACTATGTCATTAAATTATGCCTTTCAAGTCTTTAATGCGATTACTTTAATGTTATGTGAGATTTAACCCATTATCAAAGAAATTCGCAGCCCGCAGCAACAGCATTGAAGACAAAACCAGGGGAAAGAAAGGAATAAGCATCATATAAAACAAAGAAATCACAAGATTATATACCATGCACCTTTTTGCTTCTGCCTGCAATCAAATCACGTGATGAGTATATAGTACAGTGTGTATAACATATATATATATAGAGAGAGAGAGAGAGAGAAAATCACGTACATACACAAACAGTAACTTAAATAGTAGTATGATTAATACTGTATAGTATAATGCAGGAAAGCATTTACAGGTATGACTATGATGAGAGAGAAGTGTTTCCTGAGTAAAACAGGGTTCGGTCAGAATGAAGAAAAACACATAAGAGCAGCAGCAGCAGGTTAGTCAGAAATATTAATTGGTCGCTATATTGTGCAGCTATGGGATCTACAGTCGCCGTTTCCATGTGAGTACATACAAAATGCAGTAGTTCAAATCCCAGTTTTTTCAGGTTTATTCGTTATAGTTTTATTTAACCAGGGTCCAAAGACAAATGTGTTTTGTTTTTTTTTAATGAATTTAAATAGAGTGATGAGCCTACACAGTCTCGGGATTGATCTTTTCTTCTTTGCAACCGCTTTAACGAGAAACGGTCAAAAGCAGTGTTACTACGCGACATGTTTCCTAAAATAAGGCTCCAAAGACGACTAGGGTGGGTTTTGTCATGAAAAACTCAAAAAGATGCATTCACGGGGGGGGGCAGCTTTGTGTTCTCTTCCTGTTTTCTTTTTTAAAACGGCTAATATGTTGTAACTACGACAGCCAGGGACGCATCCAGGTTAAAGTCGCTAGTTTACTGGCTCGCTCGTTAGTCCGTAACGCAGGCCCCGTGTACTGAAGGCTGCTTACCGGCCCCGGGGTGTCTGTGCGCTCCATGCGACGAGTGGCGGTGCGCCCCCGCGGACAGGTAGCTCCCCTGGGCGTGCTGCTGCTGGCTCTCCGGGTAGCTGCGGCCACCGTGGTGGTGCGGCGCCCACCCGGGGTTGTTCTGCGGCGGGTAGCTCACCCCTTCTCCACCAGCGTTCATCATGCTCCCGTTGCCAACCGCGTTGCCACCGCCATTGCTGCCAACGTTGCCGTTCATGCCGAAGTGATAAAAGCCGGACCTAGACCGCGACCGAGTCCTCGGGGGGTCCATGGCTGGGGAGCAGGGCGATGGTGAATGGGCGTGATGAGGGTAGACGATGGAGAGATAAAGATCCAGATCCAGACACGCACTACAGACTCCCTCTTCAGACAGCTCCTCTCTATTCACCCACTTTCCTCTGATGGCGACCGGCTGTATCGAGTGTTTTCTGGGGCATTTAAAGCGGTTGTTTCGGTATAATCAGACGAGATACCTGGAAGCAGCGGGTTCAGCCCCCGTGTGTCGCACGAGCACCATCTGCATCACATCCACTCTCTCCGTAGCTATATGTGGGCTGTCAGTTTTGATGAAACGGATTTTTTAAATCACAAATGAACGCACATAAAGTATACAAAATAACGCCCTGGCGGTATAATGAAACAACAATCGAAAGACTATGTTATTTAAGTTAGTAATCTGTGGTTTTCGTCGTTGACAGAGCAGCTGAGCGAGTCTCAGCTTCTCTATTGTGTTGTCACAGTGGATCAGTCAGCTTTTCCCACAGTGAAGTATGTTTGAAGGCAAATGTACGCAATTGAAAGCTTCACACGTAAACCAACTGCCGACGCATCTATTCACAAGCAGCTCGCGTCGATGCCGCTCGCTCTGGGCCACCTAAAGCTTGTCAAATTAAACGCTTAAATCCCTGAACGCGAGCAAGATGGCTAGCTGTCGGGCGTTAGCAAACTAAAGGGGAGCAGCTGCCCCGACAGCTGGCTGTGCAACAAAGTTATTAGCATAGATTGTTTGACAAATTTCAACCAAATTTCTCCTGATATTTCACCGTAAGAAGTAAAAGTGACTCCCTGGTACGTCGGCTAACTATACCTGCTCGGCCATTAGCATAATTTCGATTCTTCAGCTAGCTCAAGGCTAGCAGGAAGCGGAGTCTGGAAGAAAAACAAGTCCCACAGCTCCGACATTTCAAGCTAGCCAACGCCGCGCCGTGTCGAGGTTAGGCGAAACACTGCTAATGCCGAGTTAGGTTCGACCGCGTGGGAAACCAGATTGCTACCTTATCCGTCAAGTGCGGCGGACAATGTTTGTCCAATTTAAATCCCCTCTCGCATTCGCTATCGAGCGTTACCTGTGGTCAGCGGGGAGCGTAGCCGAGATCAATCAATGGCAGTTTCACGTCTCTGCTCAGGCAACCGCAATCGATTCAAGAAGCGCGTAGCTCATCGGCGCTCCCCTGCGATGTTATTGTGAGTAAATCACACACACCAAAACATGGGGTACCGTCTAGATTCACGTTAACAGCTGTCAATTCAACATTTGTTTGATTGCTACCGAGTAGGGTCGATTTTAAGCGACGGCTTGTTTATCGGTTTTGACTGCTTCAGTCTGGCAAACCCGGAGCAGCTGCTCGGCTCATTAATAATTCAGCAGCTTCATACCAGAAGTACTATAAGATGTGGCTTTGACAGTCTTAGGCTTCATGCAGGTTTCCAGGTAACGCAGGCGAGCTCCGCATCTGCTGATGCTTCAAAGCCTTTTGTGAAACAGGCATAAACACACAGTTTTTTTTGTGACGAGCAATAACTACCAGCACACAGGTGTGCGGGTTATCTGAAAATGTATGTTTATTTGCATCTTTAGAAATGATTGCTCTTTGCGGAGAGAATTTTTGTAATAGAAAATGTGTTACAGTGAAATGTCACTTTCGCTGTTTCTATATCTATTAAAACAACTTCAAGTAAAATATTCAGTACAAAATTATATTCACATACTTCTTAGCCTTCGACTGTATGCAGTCTAGCATTTTGTGTTGATGATAAATAAAATAATGTAATCTAATCCAGTTGCATTGAAGACTAAAAAAGGTCATATTAAAAAAAAAAGGGGGGGATGGGGGGATGGGGGGGCGCTACCTTCTTCGGTGGCGTACTCTTTGTTTTGGGGAAACAAGGTTTTCAGTGCAGATGTCTATATCACCATGGGGATATAAATCTCTATGTTTTATACCCCTTCTTTTTTTCCACCTCTCTGCCTCTTTGCTCTTCCTGCACTTTCTGCCACCTTCTTCAGCCCTTCTCCTTTTCTGTATCAAGGATGTGGACTCCCTGTGACCCTGGAGTGGGGATATGAAGGGTTCCGCAGTAGAATCTTCATCATCAAAGTTCCCCCGGGATCTCTCCAATAGTCCGCTTTCCCGTCTGGCTTGAGCCTCCTTCCTTAGCCTCTTCACCTCCCGTCTCTCTCTTCGCCTCTCTGGCCATGTCTTCCTCCTGCCAGCTGGTCCCCATGTCTCCTGCTTTATCCTGCTCCTCTCCTTTATTGTCTGACTCTCCATACTGCTCTCCCTTGTTCTTTCAAAGGGCTGCTTCTCAGACAGGGATCCAGCAATCACAGGTTCTGCAAAAAGCATTGAGAAAACCCCCTTAATAATCAGTGCAATAATGTAACAAAAAAAGAAGCTGTTTTCTTCAGCTGTAGAAATTAATTTATCAGAAAATGTCAAATGTTACGTAAAAGAGGTCGCATGTAGACATATTCAAAAAGGATTATTAAGCAACTTTTGCAGTTCATTTTATTCTGTGGAGCTGATGAGAATATTTTATTTCACTGTGATAGTTTTACGACCCTCAATTTTTCCATTTTGGTTCACTCACTGTTCTCAGTCCCTGCAGGCAATATATCATTTAGCAGCTAAAGCTAGATCAGCTCAATATTGGGTTAAGTTGCCAGTTGCAGACATTAATTTTAGTGAGGTATATCTAATAGACTGGCAATTTCATGTACATTAAATGTGTTAAGTGGCCAAAAAAAAAAGTGCCCCCCCCCGTTTTGTTTTCCAGTATTTTAACTTTTCACCATGACGTAGCAGAGTGCTCCGGGTTTCTGTGACTTCACCGCTGTGTGTGATTCCTGTTGTATGAAAGTGCCCTTCTGACAAAAATCAAGGTTTTTGTACATGATGGATTCACATACAATCTATCCAAGAAAAAAAAATCTGGACTAGAGGATAAAGTAGGGCAGCTTCAAGGAGTGCAGTGACCGAAAGAAGTCTAGCATTTGAGAAAAGAGATAAAGATCTTCAGAAAGAGATAGTAGAGGAGTAGAGGATCACTGTCAAAGCAAGAGGTGGTATTAAAAAAAAAATCCGTGACGTAACCTGCAAAGAAAAAAAACTGCAAAGACAGGAGAGCAGAAAAAGCAAGGACAACAACAAGGAGAAAACGAGGACTCGGAAATAACTCAGTACTTTCCTTTAAAAATGTCTTTTGAGCTCACTGCAAAGGGGCCCAAAGGAGATAAAACACACTAGCAAGAATATCAGCCGTTCCAGGCCACAATAATGGCTTAATAACAATACAAAAAGTGTCCAAATTAACTCTACGAAGTGAGCTTAAAGTTCAACACATTTTGACAATCCGTTAGCTGATTTATCAGACCAAAGAGATGAGAAAGGACCACAGTTGTCTCGTGAAACGACCAGTACCAATGGAACAATTCCACATGACCTCAACAACAGGTCAACAGCAGTATCAGGAGTGGAGGTCATTCAGGATCTGATTTACAGTCATTTAAGATATTACAATCTATTCGGGACAGTTTATCTTGCACTGGCAATTCCTCTAAAAGGATTTCCAGCTGGCAGCACCACTGCACAGATTTGGGGGGGGTTGATGGCAGTAACAACAGAATCATGCAGAGGCCAGACTGGTTTTGGCAACCCTGGAAAATGTTGCAACATGGGCCAGGATAAGCTTTAAAGCCTCAGAGGTCCAGATGAATAGAGGGTAAGGAAGATCACATTTACCAGCAATGTGAGGGTTGTCTGTTACACCTACTGAGTTAAGTCCAATTTAACGCCAACACATCGGTAGATTCACAAGCCTGGTAACTGTTGGGTCAGTCAGGTTCGACAGACCCACTGATTCCATTTACTGTACATCAGTGGTAGAAGATTTTAAAGTACTAAAGTGTACAATCTGCCAAGAGAAACTCCAAGCACCAATGTTTGCACCAAGCTGGACGTAAACAATGTCCTTCTGATTAAACCAGGCAACAATCTGCACAACATCATCAGCATTCAGTGGGTTGGAAGAAGGCAAGGCCTTGGCTCTGTGCATTCTTCAGAGAAAGTTAACAAAACTGACAGGCGCAGTAAGATCCAGGAAAAAGTGAGGAAGTTTGAAGAGCAGTCATCAAGATAAAAAGCAGCTGGGGTAGGCACACAGAGGTCCTGATTTACTAAGTAATGCACAACAGGAAGGTAGCATAGGTCAGATATGCGGAGATTAGAGACTGAATCAGGCGTAAACTGATGGGGTCTCTAGGTAACGTACTGAGAGGGAACCAAACCGGTCTAAACCAACGTCAGGGTAGCAGAGATAAAGGATGAAGTGTGGAAGCTTTTCTGCAGTCATGGAAATTCCTGGCTGTTCTGGTGTTAACAAATAGGGAACATGGGATGCAAGAATAGGATACAAAGCAAAGAGAGCAGCTTGTTGGATATGGAGCAGATGCAATGATTTTGCCAGCACTGTCGACCCACCAGTTGGAAGGTTTCACGGCTGTCAAAATACCCAAATGAGGTTGTGTGTCTGTCTAAACTTGTAGGGAATCCGGAGAAGTAACCGAGAGGTGTATGTCAGAATCAAAACACATTACCTAAGGAAACCTTTGATGTCTTTCACCAAAATCCCCTTCATTAAAAAACAATCAGAGGAAACAGAGCACAGATAAAACCCATTGTTGTGTGTGTATTTAAATGTTGTACAATAATAGAAAATTAAGTATGTTTTGTTACCTTTTCCTCTTTCTTGCATCCTTGCATGAAGCTGGAGGATGTCCTCCATGGTGTCATAGTGGCAAACATAGGGCACTGAGAGAAAAGTGCCACTGATCATCCTCCTCTTCGTGCACTCCTAATATTGACAGAGAAAAGGAGAAACAGATGTTGGGAGGCAGACAGAAATAAGAGTTGAGACTGCTGCTCTTACAAGACATGGTCAAAACCTCATATATGGCTCCACCATGTATAATCAATGTGAGAAAATGTTTGTTAAAAGGCTAATTAGTGGGAGCACCTATCCAAACTCGTGGAGTAAATTCCTACATTTAATTCTTACGTGCAATCTTCTGTAGGCGCCAGTAATTTATGTTAATAAACTAATGTAATGATAGGGTTATGTTACAAAAGGTTACAATACTTTACAAAAAACCTTTTTCATTTTGGCATTTTTCATTTGATAAAGAATATATTTTAACTCCCCGCTCTTCTTCTTTAGTTCAGTCACTTTGTACTGATTGTTTAGCCCAACAGATTGTTATTTCAGGTGCTTTCACTGTGTGTTCTACATCATGCATCTCTGCCTATGAGGGTGATTCCTTCTTACTCTGCTTTATGCCGGACTGTTACAGTGACTAATCAGAGGTTTAACTCCAGAGGGTAATGTATAATGAAGCAGTCAGTAATAGTAGATGGAAGAGTTTATTAATCATTCAGTAAATTAAAGTCAAACTTATTTGTTTAGAGCCAAGTTACAACAGAGGTTATATCAAAACACTACTGAATATTAAAATACACTTTTTACCAACATTCCTCCACGTGCGAGGACTTGCTGACAGTAACAGCAACATTCACAGGGAGGAACTTCATGTAGAACTGTATCCAACAAAACTTTTGTTGGATACAGTTTTCTTGGCCAGCAAAATTTTTGAAACATTGGCAATGAGAACACAGCATATTTATTACACTAGACTCAAATGACAGCAGTGTGATATTAGTATTTATTGCCTATTCTGCACTGAGCACTGATATTTCTGAATTATTTTTCAGGTAACATAGTGCTGAGAAACAAAGTAACAGTATCCTGTTCTGTCCTTGCCCCAACAAAATCTCATACAAACAAATCAATCAGAGGGTCCATCCTCTTACTATGCGCTCTGGCCTTCACTTGACTTAAAGCAGGGCACAGAGCAAGTACTCCTAACTTGTGCTGACATTTTCATATTCATTACTTGTTTACAAAAACAAAAGCTACTGCAGTATTGAGAGAGAGAGAGAGAGAGAGAGAGATAATTATAGAGAATCTGCATTATGTCCACTTAAAAATAGTTAGAGAAAAAGGGAGACTGTGCTATATGGAGGTTTACAGAGAAGAAAACACAAGGCAGATAGATAACAGACTGTAAAGCTAAGATCACGATAAAGGTAAAAGGATTCCTTTGAACAGACACTTACATAACCATAATGTCCCCTCTGAGAGCAGTTGTAACAATGGGGGCATTTCTTATCTTTCAGCTTGTAGTCTGTGCGTGGTCTGAGTGGAGCTTCAAACTGGATCTGGAACAAATGGTTTTTATTGTTTGTCATTGATTTCTTTCATCAGTACACACCCATTCTCACCTATCTGTCTATCACAGTTAAGATGGTCGTCTGCCTCCCTATTCGTACACTTCCACTCTTTCATTTTAAGTAAAATCATTAGGGACTCTGTTTAACCATGTTAATAAAATCGTCCAGAAAGACTTCTTCATGTCTAGAAGTGTCAGTTCATCAGGAAAAGTGAAGTGCAATAGGGTCAACTCACTGTCAAGTGGTATTGTCTCCATGTATCAGGGCAGGACTGAGGGACAGGAAAACATTTTAACAATACAGGAAAAAAAGCACCGTATAACTTTATTGACTTTTTTTGTCAACTTTATTGAAGATGATGATAAGTGCCAGATCAAATACTTAGTAAAAATTACCCACGCACACCAGAAGAGTATGTCAACAACTGCTGACAAATGCTTTAAATGTTTTTGCTACAATGGCAATGGACTCACAATCACAATATAAGTACTACAGGGGCCTGAGGGCTGATGGGTAAACTCACATCAGGGAGATGCCCTGCCATGCCACAGCGCTGGCAGTGTTGGTTCCACAGCGGGGGCCGTTCACAGGGTTGGAAGCCATGGGAGGGCAGGCCACAGCTGGGGCAGAGGCGGCTGGGACAGTCTCTCTGGATGTGGCCCTGGATCCCACAAAGGATACAGGTGGGACATTTCTGCTGTCGTGGAGACATTTTTAACAAGGCAGTCAGCACAGGTGCTCTGATCTTTTAATTTAATCTGGAACTGCAAAACTTTTTGTCTCAGCTGCAACTTATAGCTGTCTGTCAGAAACCAAGAAATCAACAGAAACATATTAAGGGGCATTACATATCAAATGGTTAATGGTTTATTAAACTGTACAATATAATTTCATTGGACAGGACAGGAGATAAAACAGCTATTATATTTATTTCATGTTCAATTTCATTGCATTTTTATTCAAAAATTTAAATTTTCATATATATTATAAATTCCTGCCTTTTTTGTTTTAATTTTGATGATTATGGTTATGGTTTATAAAGTGAGGGTGAAATATTCAAATGGGTTTTTTGGGGGTTTTTTTGTTTTTTTAAGTGTAGGCCATAATATCCAAATTTAAAAAGTAAATTGCTAAAACATTTTCGTTTCCTTGTAAGTGTTCACTTTCTGAAATAACTGATAGTACTACTAGTACTAAAAAAACAAATTTATCTACAAGCACAAATGACGTAACCTGAACCCAAAATATCTTTAAGTGATTAAGTAGCTGAAAATATGAATGATAGTTTTTCAGAATCAAAAGTTTTAGCAATTTAGCACATTGTCTTCCTAGGATTCATAGTATCGAGCAGCAGGAAACAAAGACAAGGTGGAAACAGTTGGACTCAAACAAGAGATATTTTTTATCGTCTTAGATCAATGGGAGACCAAGAAACTCTGAATGTGATTTTAATAAGGCAGAAATCTCAGGAGCTGCCCAGGCCGGTATTTTAATCTGAATCTGTTATCAATCAGCTGTATGAAACAGCTTTTTCTGTGTGAAACACCAACAGGCTTTTCTCACGCAAGGCCTTAATATCTGCTTTAAATTCAATTGATGACGGTGTGAAGGCATTTCATGCGTATGTAAAAGAAACTGTGTTCCTTTACCTTGTGGTAGTAGCAGCTTCTGGTGAGGTGTCCTCTCCTGTTGCAGACGTTACAGGTCTGAGAACGACCAGGCATAAAGTAGCGCACGGGGAGTGACAGATCAGCGTCATACTAGACAATATGAGATGAGACAAACATGAGAGACACACTATTAATTAGGCGTTTAAAAACACATTTCCTTGGCAGAGCAAAGAGATGTGTTAAGTTAGATTTTGTGTTAAGTCATTGCCGTGTATTTTTTTAATGCATTTCATTTAAATTTACATATCTATATATCTATATAAATTATTTGAAGTGTTACTTGAATCTTGAAAATATCATTATACATATTAAAGATTACCTTGTCCTTCTCTGACACAGCCCAGATGTCCGTAACTGATTTCACACTGTGATCTAAAAGGGAGAGGAAGACTGATGAGAACATTTTGTTTTGTAGACATAAATCTATTCCATTAAGTTCAAAGCATGTGGTTCTCGGGCAGGATACCTCTCGAAATGAAACACAGAGATTATAAAAATCCTTTACACGTCAAGGATGGATCAGGGGTCCTTAACCCCAAACCTACCAATTTGAGCATTTCCCCAGCATTCAGTCTTGATGTGTTAAGGGTTAGAAACATGATGAACAGTACCAGACTTTTCTACACAATAAGTATGACTGAGGAGGAGCAGTATAATCAAAAACCTCTCTGCTCGAGGTGAAGCTGCTGACTGAGTGTCTTCATCAACTTCAAAAGGATCACTTCTGAAAAACTGAGTGTACACATTGCAAACGGTCTGTGTGTCATTCTTAAATAGATGGCCCTCCCATAGATTCAGATCTGTCTCGCCTTCTACATCTATAATGTTGCTGCATTAAAAATGTATCTAACAAAAGAGATACATTTTATCTGAATGCTTATTAATTTTGCTATACCAGCTACTTGCAAGTGCATTTACCATCACCTTGTATCTGTGAGATTAAGTAGAAAGAACCTGTGTTCTTTGTTTTATGGCAACAATAAGCAAGGACTCAGTATCAGCCTTTGGGGAGTAATAAATTGCTAAATTGTTATTCATCATTTTGGTGCTGGTGATATTGCTTTGGAAGTTGGTTAAAACTTCTGTGGGGCCATCAGCATTTCTCTACAAAGCAGAAGCCCTGACAAACTAAGTTATAATACAAAACACAAATATTGAAATCCTTCAATTTTAAAATTAATCATTGATACTTTCATTTAAATATGCTGTATGCGTTGTTAAATTAAAGCAGTCCCTTGTATGTTGATTTGTTTCACCATGTACTCCTTGTTAAGCATAATCTGAGCTGTCTGCTAAAAATGAGGTCATTCACTGACACATGAGTTCACAATAAGGTGCCTGCTAGTCAACATATTAACAAGCTAATTATTTCACATAGCAGAGTTGCTGCAGCACCTTATGTGATCATACTTACGCTTAAATCATGTTTAAATTAACCTGAATGTGTATCCACGTGTCATTAGTGTTGTACAACACACCACCAATAAAATCCCTACAGTAGGTGCACAGAGGAGAGCAGCACAGGTATTCTCACGTGGCCCTTGCCACTTTGTGGGTGAAAGCAGAAACTCGTATTTAAGTGCTGCTAAATTCTGGGGTCTTGGCTAGTTAAATAATTACAGATCACACTGCTGTTTGAACTATTCCAAGTCCAAATCCTGTGACGGACAAGTGATTCAATTATATGGGTGTGCCGATGCACTGGATTCAAACTGGATACAAATCATGATGCACAGGACACACACAATATGATATGTATCCTGATAGATAATATACATCATTTCTTACACATCCTTAGACAGAATTACATTGAATGGTACTGATATTTTACCACTGGAGACAGATATGATTTTTGACCATTACGTCAATGTTGGGATGCATCTTGTTACTTCCTTGCATATAGTGTAAATTATTTAGCAGGTCTAGTGAAATAAGCTACAATATTTACATTGAACTAGATGATATTCAAAATATCAAAATACACATTTTCAATTACAATTTGAATGAGGCTTCATGATACGATTATCATGGACTTTAGGACTCGTGATGTATTGTCACCCCACTATAACGATCAACTATCGGTCTCCTTATCAAGGAAAAAACTTACATAAAGGTTGATGAGTGTCCATACCATGGGAGAGGATTGTGGAAAAAATTATTTAAGTCAATTAATTTGCACAATTAAAAACAAACAAAACACTTTTCTATCGGCCTCATCAAGTGGATGAACAACTCAACCATCTTGACAAAGAACAATGCAAAAGAAGTGGTGGGCGATCTCACATCAAGGTACTGATGCGTGCCTGCTCCTGTGGTTTAACTAACCTGAGTACAGACAACAGATTGTTGAATTTGACTGTTTCATGTTTTATGTTTTCTATTCACTCAAACATTTCAGAATCTGATACTGCAAACGTTACTAGCTGAAACACTATCTGTGTCTACTAGAAAAGCAATGCTAAGGAGTGAGGTCAAGGATAGTCTAACCTTCATCTCCGGAGTCATCCTCGGAGCTGCTCCAGTAGCTGAGGTTGAGCTGGATGCTTGAGTCTCCCTGCTGCTCCTCTCTTCCCAGGATCATCCAGTCTTCTACGGGCTGATCAGCGTCCCCCTCCTCCTGTATTTCCGAACTGGTCGAACTCAAGCTGCCGTCCTTGAGCGTCTGTTTGGAGGGGATG
>KV751335.1:5619686-5634937 GCA_001698575.1 Mola mola
TTACAGTGGAAAGGGCATGCATGTATTTGGTTCTTCTGTTAATTGTAACAAGTGATGATTGCGGTGTTGGGAGGGGCGGGCATCAAAATCTGACAGTTCACGTCAGTTATAAGAGCCGCGCTACTCTGTGTGTTTTTGTTTCCATAATGTCTGTCAAGGGGTGCACACACTGTAGTTTCACGGGCCCATCAGAGCATCTTTAGCCCAACATATTACAACTGGTCTTTGTCGCTCCATGGCCAATTCCTTCTAAGCCAGAGGTTGAGAGGGGCCCCATGATGGAGAACAGCAACTGTTTGCTCTCTTCTGTGTGAGTCTCTCCGGACTCTGCTCCAACGTGAGGGATTAGAGGGAAGGATGGGAGATATCAGAGGGACTGGCAGGGGTCAAAGAACACCACTGGAAAAGAAATGTGTGCCATCAGTCCTCAGGAGACATGAATAGAACAAACAAAAGCTATTACTGCACATATCGACCACAAGCAAGCATTTTGCATAATATTTTTATGGGATGCTATTTGACATATTTCTCACAGATCCCCACATTTTTTTCCCCCACAAATTGAGCATCCTGAATACAACAGAACATGAGTGATAAAAACATCAAACTTTTACCAGCAGGGGGCAGTATTTGTGATTTCTATGGCTATAGACGACAAGGCACCAAGTTTGCGGTTTTTGTCACTTTCTCCTGTGGCTCCGTCTGGCAGAATATTTGACTTCACGAGCTTGCACAGTACTTTGCTGTAATAAGTTTATTTATAAGGGCCTAAACACTTCAAACAATTTCCTTCAGCTTCTGAACTCAAAGGCCTTGAATCAGTGTGGGTTGTGTGTACCAAGTGTATATTTTTTTTTATTTAATCATATAAATTTATAGAAAATGTAAATGACTAAATGTCCATTTGAAAAAGTCGAACTGTTTAGGTGCATTTTATTTCAACCATGCTACATTCTAGTCACAGCACATAATAAATGGAAATAATCAATCCGGCTTACATATTAAAAGTTTGCATGAGGAGGTTAAACGTCTTTCTCACTGTGTGCGAGTGTACGTGCTTGCCCAGGTTCAAAGTACAAATGTTTTTATTTGGGATATTTTATGCTTAGCACTTCCTACTTGTAAGTCTGTAGCATTTCCTCATGCTCAGAGTGAAATCAGCTCTAAAACAGGATAATCGGTGCAGATTTATAGTCCAATAATCATATCAGATGCAGTAACAACTCATCACTGCTTTCAGTGCTGGGTGGAAACAAACAGAGAAACATAACAACAAAACTTTCTTAGGATCCAACGGGACTGTTGACTCAGCATTACAAGTTCACTACAGGACGAACAGAAGCAAACAGAACCAAAGCTGGAGCTGACCAGGCCAGTGGAAGCGTACTGATTTACAGAGTGCCGGACGATGGCTTTGCACCCCAGAGTTGTCCACAGGAGGAGGGAGACCATCACAGCCTTGCCTCTCTATTACTCTGGAGGCCTGCTGAAGAAAAGCAAAAAAGAGAAGGTGAGAACAAAGACGAAGCATGATGGAAAATGCAATAAGTGCTACAATAATTATAGATAGTGAAGAATGCGAATCATTCTGATTTTCAGGATTTTAAGAAGTACCACGCAGAGCTCCGTGGAACCACACTCTTCCTGTACAAGGATTTCACACAGGATACAGTAAGCAAAACACTCGATTGGCTCTCCCATCTTTCGTTTTAACAGTAACAGCAACATTGCGCCTTTAGAAAAATTAATATTTTACATGATTAATTCACGCCTCACAGCAAGAAGGTCCTGGGTTCGATTCTGGGTCAGGACGTTTCTGTGTGGAGTTTGCATGTTCTCCCTGTGTCTGTGTGGGTTCTCTCCGGGTACTCCGGCTTCCTCCCACATTCCAAAAACATGCAAATCTGGGGGTTAGGTTAATTGGTCACTCTAAATTGCCCGTAGGTGTGAATGTGAGTGTGGATGGTTGTTTGTCTCTATATGTCAGCCCTGCGATGAACTGGCGACTCATCCAGGGTGTACCCCGCCTTCGCCCCAAGATGCTGAGATAGGCTCCAGCCCCCCCCGCGACCCCTAACGGGATAAGCGGTAGAAAATGAATGAATGAATGAATGAATGATTAATTCAACTGTGTTTCCCCGAGAGCGGAGCTAGAGATAAACACAGGTGGATGACCATAATAATACTGAAAGATGGATTCCCAGATTTATTTTTCTCAATAATCAAAAGTCGCACATATTGTGTTGACTAAGAGCACGTCTGATTGAATGGGATCTTTTTAACGTTTCTCTCAGTATACAGAGAAGCTGGAACTGGAAGGGCTGAAGTCCGTGGAGTCAGATGCTCCGTGTCGGAGGAAGGTGGCCACGGTCTACACTCTCAGACTGCCCACAGAGGAGGTGAAGCTGAAGGTGAAAGCTGCCACATGTTATTTTTTTTCCTCTCTCTTATTTGTTGTTTGTCTTTGTGAGCGTAACACGGGCAAAATGTCTGCTCTGCTCTTTGCCTCTCTGACCGTTCAGACGGACAGTGCCGACACAGGAGAGACGTGGAGGGTTTACATCCTGACTGTGATCCACGTAAGCAAACACTCCGCCATCGAATACAGGTGTTCAACCATTTATGACACGATAAAGCTCAACCAGGGGCGGATGTAATGATTACATGTTATCAAATTGCTTTAATTTTGCATTTTTTTGTGTAATTGCGCATAATAAAAGGGGAAGGTATTGCATTTTGGCCTCTCTCTCAGTTCAGCCCCGTTTACTCAGAAACTAAATCAACTTTCAAATTGAAAATTTGACAAAAGCTACACTATCTGTTTCCTCTTCCTCCTGATTTGGATTCAGATTTTAGAATATTTACTTCTATATATATATATATATATATATGGAAATGACAGTCAGGAGGCCGACGGCGCGCAAAAGTAGTTACTAGTTTTGAATAAATGACTTATTTATTTATTGATTTATTGTGCGTGTTTATGATTATGTTTTTCTCAGGTCTTTTTTTTTTTTAAATACCCAGAAGTAGATTTCAGTTTACGCAGACGATACTCAGCTATTTCTATATACCACATTCCTTTCCATAAAAACAACGTTTTCCTCAATTGTACTTGAACCAGACATAGTCTAAAATGGTCTGGTTTACAATGAAACGTAAAAATAGATGCGATCGCGATTTTCCCCAACAAATCAACACGTCTTCTAAGCGACGTCATTATTTACTTACACAGCATTTAATTTATGTTAAAGAAAGGGGAGCGCATTGAAGGGCAAATGTCACGTCTCTCTCACTCAGTGTAAGTTTAAGTCAGTAGTTGTGCTTCCATCTTAACAGCTTTTATCACAAATGTTTTACACTACATAGTAAAAACCATAATGACGGTGAAAGGAAAGGCTAAGAGCAGAGTTATTGTACTTCTGCATTCTTATGAAAGTGGCCAGATATCCTTCTATCAATCACCAGATTAATGCACCGCGTGGTGAAGACGCTGAAATGCTCACTGTGGACCCTCAGTGAGGATTTTTAAATTCGCAGCACTGTTTATGGAATTCTACCTTCAGCAAGTTGTGTTTACGACAGTTTCGCATCTACCGTTGTGTCTACAGATGGTATTTGCGGTTCGATTGCCTCAATTTTTGTTCTCCTTTCAGATTAGCTGTGGTGGGGCTAAACACAGGAAGGCTGTTTTTTATTTAAAGTTGATGCTGCAAAATCTGTCAAGACAAATTACTATTTATTAAACAAGTTTATTGTTCGGACATAAGGGCTTGGTTGTTTCACATTGTTGCACAAGTAGTGTTTTAGTGCCATGGGAATTACATTCAATTAGTGAATTTGACAGTGACATGATATAAACACCTGAAACTCCATTATTTCCAATATGTATCACAGTAACATTTATTCAAAAGTACATCTTAGCAGACTTTCTTTTATCTGAGTATGTTTTTAGCGTTGTGGGCCACATTTACAATATTGTAGTACAGCGTGCTGTGAGTCAAGCACAACAATTTAAAGGAATCGATAACTCTCGGATTGAAATACGTTTAGAATAATTTAGGTTGAGGATAAAGGTGTTTTCAGTCCTGTGTTTAATTTCTTTGATGTTGCATATGAACTCAAACTACACACAGCGCTTCTGGAAGCGATGATAAATGTTATAATTTCCCACAGGAAGTGAGAGAATGTGTCCGACCACATGTCAGGATCTGTTGTCTAACCTCTTACACATTGCACACATCCATACAGAAAATCGCTGGTATGACAGTGAGTGAAAGATTGCTGATGCTGACCTCTGCTTCCCCATAGAGAACAATCCCTTGTAAACTGCAGATGCTGCCTGGCCAGGTGTTACAGCTGCAGGAGGTTCTGTCTCAGGAAAAGAGAAGAATTCAGCTCCTCAAGACCCAACCCCCAGTCCCTCCCCGACCATCCCCCCTGAACTCCCCTCCACAATCAGAGGCCCCGGCTGACAGAAGCAATGATGTTCCTGCGTAAGTTAGCAACATTCTATCTCCAGAAATCTATTTTTGTATGGTCAACTTCAAGGATATCAGCGCCATCTGACAACTGAAGCACTTCCTGACATTACTTTGTACAAGTATGAAAACCTCCGCCAACGCCGTTAAATCCTCTACAACACATGCTCCTCAGCAATAAGTTGTTAACTTTCATATTTCAAATTTCTACCAAGACTGTGGTATTGGCGTTTGTATTAGGCATGTGTTATTTTTAGGACAAGGTCAGTTGGTGCCAAAAAGAGCACCCGTTGGCACCACCTGTCCGCTGACACATGAGCTGCAGAGCCAGCTGGATCTGGCTATGTGATGGACCCTGGGATTAGCTACAAAATGACACCAGTTAGACCTCTCTATGTCAATTCCGCCGAGAAATATTTACTCAAAACAATGTGTTTTTGACCTGTCAGTGATCTCAACCTTTGACCTTGAAAGACTAGAAAGTTAATCATCTAGTCAGTGCTTTCAGCTACAAAATGTATTTCTTTTTTTTTTTTTCCGGGGTTATGACCAACAATCATGAATCTTGACCTTTGACCTTTGGCCACAAACTCTAATGGTCCGTAGGTTGGACACACTTTAGATGATGATTTCATCAAAGTCAGCCATGTAGTTTTGTGTAATAACCAGACCATAAACAGACATGAACATTAAGTGGGGGGGGGGGTTTCACATTTTTGGGACCACAAACAGCTTTTCTCTTTGTCCTAACTGTGAATGTGTTTGTTGTTTGTGTTTGTTTTTTGCGTGCCGCCCCATAAAACAACACACAGACAATAGGGAACTGTTTACTTGTTCTCTTCTGCTGCTTTAGGTGTTTCTTCAAAGTGACTCGGCAGAAGGCTGAACACATGTTGGAGGCAAACCCTGAGTATGGAGGAATAATCCTCCGCCCCTCCTCCCTGGCCAACAACTACGCCCTGACCATCAGACAAGTAATGCCCAGGTCCGACACGCCGCCAAACACTGGCACTCAGTACAGGTCGGAGTAATGTTTATCTTCCCGCCTGTCTCCTCCTCCTGTACAGGCAGAGAAGTGAATATGGATAGTTCACGTGGCCACATTTCATACGGAAACAGAAATTAATTAGCATGTTATTGTTTTTAAAAGCCAGTAAAATAAAAAATCCTTCTTCCTTTTTTATGTTTTTAGTGGGCCTGTCATTAAGAACTACAGAGTGAGCTGCACAAGGTCGGGGTTTGTCATTGAGCTGCTCAGAGGAGTAAGTTCCCGCGGAGAGGATGTCTAATTATTGTCGTGTGCACACAAGTGCTTGTAGGAGATCAGACCCAGTCTGAAGATAAAGCATAAAAATCAGAAAATAAAACCTGAATTAGAGAACAGGAAACCGACACGTGTGCGAATACAACTCCTCTAAATCCTCAGTTTGTGAACCTGATTTTGTCTGCAGGTGACAGTCCCCTCCTTGGATGACATCGTCAACTACGTCAGGGAGAAAACAGAGTACCGCATTCATCCCTACATGCCGTCTCAGCTGTACGACACTCACATCGGTGAGACCCGCACTGCTCTCACACGAAGGCTCATCCATAAGTGTCGGGCTCCTCACAGTTTTTATGTGTGCATCAACAGACGTGCCCCCGCAGGTACCTAGAACAGTACCCAGGGCAGAGGTGGTGCCCATGCCCCAGTCGAACACCAGAGACCTGCGGCCCCCTCCATCTGAGGCAGGGGACAGTGAATACATGACCCCTGATCTCAAACCTGCTCACAGTCCTGATGATCACAAACTGAAGCTGGGTGAGAATCGGCGCCATGCCGTCAAAGATGCTTTGTGTTCATAAATGAAGGTGCGACGTCTGAAAAGTGATGTTTGTTCTTGTCCAAAGCAGCCCAGTTGGACGTAGAGCTTCAGGAAGTCTTAAAACGACAGAGGGACCTCGTCTACGACTCAACCGAGGATGTGGACACAACCTACCAGAATTAAACCGCTGCAAGGGACAAAACAGATCTGCTGATGTCATGTTTAAACTTTATTAGCTCGACTCACCGATTAAATGCTGCCAGCGGTCTCCAGCGTGGAGGACAATATTACAAAACTGCAGGGAAAAGTGTGGCAGTTAAAATTGGATAGGTTCTCGGTAAAGCAAGGGTCGAATTACCCAGGAGCAGGTGGCCAGGCTGGGCTGCTGTAAGGGGAAAAACATAAACAAGAGACACAAGTAAACAAATAAACTGTCCAGCTGTCTTCAAACTGTCTGTACAGGTCCAACTTGTTTAAAACATTACAAGTGAAATAACCAGAAGAGTCCATAGCCATGTGAAATGTTAGCATGAACATAACATGGCAAGGTTCAGCTTACAAATTTCTTATATTTTATAATATTCTTCTGTATTATGTCTTAGAATATAAATAAATTACATGTTGTTAACAAATCACTGCAATACTTTGCATGTGAAGGTTCAATGTAGACAGAAAAGTGGATAAATCCTGAAGAGCTCTTCAATAACTTTATTTCTCAGATTTGATTGGTTTCCACTAAAAAGTATTTGATCATTTATCAGACTCTGGAATGAAACATGAATCCGAAGGTGTTGCCTTCAAATAGTTTGTCTAACTTAACAATGCCAAACCCCAAAGATAAGTTAGTTTCTTTTATTTTGATACTTTTACCACCTGTCAAGCTAGCAGTTTTTTTTCCCCCTTATTGTGTCTTTAAAGTGTAAAAATTAACATTACATTAAAAAGACACACAGCAATTACTGACCACGTGAAGAAACAAGCCATAACGTGCAAAACTTTTTGTTTAGAAAAGCAAATCAATTAAAAACATAACCATAATTCAGGTTGAACATTGTTCTTTATTTTCTCACACATATGAGTAAGCCAACATGAAAGTTTCAAATGCTATAATCACATTTTTTTTTTTGTATTTTATAGTGTTCCATCGAGATTACATTTTAATACTTTTCTTCACTATCATGAATTGTGTTATAGATTTAAAGGATCATTCGTCACCTCATAAAAGACATCAAAACTGTGAAAAATATCCATTAAAAAACAAAGACTCTCTTTCGTCTCCTTCAATCTTGGGCTCGTTTCCACCTCTTTTTATGCACTCCACCACCACCTGTTTCCCTCACACGTCACGCTCGTCAGCTCAAATCTGCAATAACTTAACATCTCAGCATAAAAAAATGAACAAGTTAAACAAAAAAACAGAATAAATTAGGAGGATTGTTCTTCAGTGAAGACCACAGCTCCGTTGCTGTTGTCACATTACTTCTCGGTGAGTGACAGCTGCAGAATCCTCTCCAGTTCCTCCTCCTCCGCCTTCTGCTGCCTGCGACCAGAACCGAGTATTGAGATTTTTTTATTACTCCTTTTACTGGCTCCACCAGTTCAAACAGAGGATGTCCTAATATTCTGTTATGTTTGTCAGACATTTGTGTCTAACCAACAAACAAGATGTGATGGTAAGAAGCCAAGTACAGGAAAAAGGAGTAAATTTGTGGCAGGATTCCATTCTGTCGTGTCAGTATTCTCGTACTCAACCCCCTGTCAGACATTAAACAAGGCTTGGGTACAGATTTCCCTGGGCAGGACTTTAAATTAAGCAATAACTGGTTTGAAATGTTCCATTTTAAAACATCAAGCTCGTTTCAAAACCTCAAAAACGAGTCTGTTTGCTTTCGTCAAAGTGCCCGATAATCAAATAACAGCATGGAAACTAAAAGGTTTTCTCCCTAAATCAGAGTCAAAACTAGGTTTGGACGGAGTATCAGTCCAGACGATAATCAGCGCTTGTTTTTAGCATTTTTATCATTATTGGTATCAGCATTTTCAATATTATGATAAATAACAATATAAACAAATAACTTAGAAAAACTTCCTGCACTTGTTTTTAAGAACACTGAAAAGATATTTTCAAAAATGATTCTTGAAGGCATTTCACTGTAAATTTCAGTGCAAATTTAAATTTTCTTATTAAACTACGGTTTATTCAATGAATCGTCAGGAAGCTATTTATTTAACTGACTTATTTAATGTTGAAAAATTGATTTAAATTAGTCAGACACACTGCAGTGAGCTTCATTGAGAGCTCTATTTAAATCAGATAAACCTGAAGGCATTTTAGTTATATTTTTTTGTTGTTTTTTTCTCAATTTTGACACCAACATTTAAAATTTTACTGATAATACATGGTTGTCTGCCTTTTTGATTACAGATAATCTGTATCTGCCTCTGTCATGGAAAAATCCATATCAAAACCATTCTAACACAACCCTCAAGAAAAACCCCCTTACTCTAATTTTCTTATTATTACTAGAGTTTCTATTTTTTCTCTGTCTAACGTGAGTCAACGTTGCTGTCTGGATTTATTCTCACACTCAAAAATCAGACAGATCAGGTGATTTGGCAACTGCCAACTGTCCACATGTGAGAGTGTGAACTATGACCATGGATCACGTCAGCGGTACGTCTAAGTTGCTGCTATACTGGAAAGCTTGAGGCTGCCTTGCAAAGAATTATAGCCAAAGAGGGAACCACTCTTCTATGGATAAAAAGCACTATCACATTTGCATTTGTCATTTCAGGAGGAGTTTTGCATAAATGAGTTTATTCTTAAAGTGCAGTCAGGATGCATCGATTTATTGGATTTTGATTTATGCTCCAAAAAACTGATTCCGACAGCCTCAGTCTACGTAGAAGACTTAAGGCACCAATCCTGACGACTTGAGGGGGTGGAGCGTGTAGAAGTTCAGTTCAGTCATTTTTCATACAGAGGATTTCTTTCTTTGAGACAAAAACAATATTTTGGTATCAGCTTTGGGCCATACTGTTATTCAAATATTGTATGGGCTCACCATTTCCATATTAATGCGTCTTTAATGTGGAGTACAACAGCTATGTCTCCAGTTATTTAAAAACTTGATAGTTAGGCTGAAATCAACACGAGATTATAACGAACTGTAAATCTCACATTTCTCAGCTATCAACAGTACATAAACTCTTAAATATAAAAAGAACTCACTGAAAACGGTAGAGAAATGCCCACATTAAAGAGCTTTTTGTCCACAAAACAGAAGCTTCCTTCCTCATTTACCCATTAGTTCACAGGCTGGTCTTGACCTTCCTAATACAGCGGTGAGGTTGATGTACAAACATGCATTGAGGTATCTCCGTTTCTCGGTTAACGGTATGGTTCAGCCTGTATCCCACCTAAAAGCATGCTGGGAACGTCTACACAGGTATGGTAAAGTGAGGTTACAGTAATATTACACCTACTTTCCACATCAGTTCTCTGGCTGCACTACATGCAAACATTTCTTCACAAAAACTAACAATCGCATCATTGCATTGCTGCGGCCTCACCTGTCCATCTCCTCCTGCTCCCGACACGACAGTTCCATGGCGATACGCAACTGCTCGTCGAAACTCGACGCCGACCCAAAGTGTCCCGTCAGCTGCGGGTCGGTCACTGCGCTATAGGAGAGCGGGGAGTTGGCGGAGGGCTCCAAAGGGGAGACGGAGGAGGGCTGGCTGGGGTCAGCTGCGTCCTCTCCCTCTCTGCTGGCCAGTGAGATGGACAGCGACTCTTGGATGGCCCTGAGAGCGGAAACCAAGTTAGAAAGCGAGGACTGAAAGTCTGACTGCTGAGCTTCATTACCAGATGACTGGGAGTTGCTGCTCCTGAGAGAGCACAGAGAGAGAGAGAGAGCTAATCACTGAACTCTATTTAATGAGGTTTAAGTACATTATTTCACGAGACACAGGTTTTCCTCAGTGAGAGAGAATTCTGAATGGAGTTCATGCTTAAAATCACAACTGCAAATGCCTTTAGAGAGAATTCCCTCATTAAACTTTCCTTTTCCTACAAAGGCACATAAAGACAAACTGAGCTTCCCAGATGGAAACCTCGCATTCTCCTACATTTATGGATGGGTTCCTCATGATTATGAGCAGAAGAAAACTAAACATTGAAAAGGCACGGAGAGGGCAGACCTCTGCAACCTGCCTGAAATAGCCCAGGGACAAAAAAAAAAAAAAAACAACCCAAATGTCATGGCTAGGAATAGCACCAAGGTAATTGATATGGAACTGAATCCTGGTCCAGGTAAATTTCAATGAATCAGATCCAGGATCAAGAGTCAGATCCAGAAACTGTAGCCTTCATTCTTTGGGCCAAATCCTACTTACACAACAAGTTTCTTGTAAATCTGTAAATTATTCTTTGTGTTATTTCCATATGGACGTCTACCATTTATGTCCCTGTTTGTAAATTGATCCAGATCCGGATCATCCCCATGAGTTAGTCTTGTTGCTCTGAAGATATGCACCACATTACATCCAAATCCATTAAACAATGCTTTCAGGTTGAGGTGAAGTCGTCACTTTGGGTCCTATTGATGTGCCGATAAAGTTTGCGTAAAGGGAGCTACAATGTGTGGATTCATCTCTAAGACACATGTTGTGTCCTCTTTTTGGTCCTGCCAAAAAGGATTACCTGACGTGTGCTGACACCCTGCTTTTGTTTGAGTTGAGGTGTAAAAGTTATAATAACTACAGTAGTAGAAGGTCGGCTCACCTCTCCAGCTGAGAGTCTTCCTCGTACAGCGGACTCTGGGGCACAGGGCGACTGTTGGTCAGGGCCTCCCAGATGGTCACCTGAAAACCACAAACACATCAGCTGCCTTCACATTTGAGAGAACAGAGACACTGCAAGGAAAGAATGGATAACAATACGTTTTATCTTGGTGAAAACAAAAAAAGAAGAAAGAAAAGCACATCATGAGCACTTGGTGAGAAGGACAGTTTGTTACTACTTTGTTATCATCAGTCTTTCTAGTTCGGTCGGCGTGCTATGAATCAGCCAGTCAACAGCAGAGGCGATGCGCAGCAGGAGATAAAAGGCGGGGCAGGATTATCAACTCTGACCTGGTCGCTCTCTGTGCCGGCGTCCAGCAGGCTCTGCTGGATGGCGAACTGCAGCAGGTTGTCATCCTCGTCCCTCATGGGCTCGCTGCGGCCTGGACCGAGGGTGGTGTAGTCTGCCGGGGGCTCGAACACCGAGGGGTCCACCTCGCAGTGGAAGGGAGGGGGAGACTGACCTGGGCCAAGAGCGTTTATGATCTTACAGTGCATGCAAGTGAAAGGTTTTTTAAATTTAAAACATTTCCAAATGGGGCCCCATCCTGTCAAAGTAAAAAAACCTGAACAATAGTCACCAGCTTCACAGGAGCTCTCCGGTTTGTGAACCGTCACAGAACTGACCGGCTCGTCACAGCCACACAGGTTACTGAAGGTCACTCTGGCGTTCAGCACGTGGAACAGGGGAATCTCTGCAGAGAAAGATTTGAAATAGCAGATTATTGTTGTGGCACCGAGTGAGAATGAAAACAAACTGGAACTAGAATTACTGTGGATGCACGTCAGACTCATTATATTACATGTGTCGGGTCTGATGGAGAACACCTGAAGCTCAGTATCAGCAGAACCAATGAGCTGACAGCAAAGAAGCTGCACATTCTAAACATGGATGCTTGACACAGATTAACCCTGCAGCTGGTAGCGAAGCGACGCGTGGCTCAGCAGCAATGTGGGACCCGTCACACCCACCTATCTTGACAGGGAAGCCAGGCGGCAGACGCAGAGTGATGAAGTCACGCAGCTTGGCAAAGTGGGCGTTGGAAATCGCCATGAGGTCGATGATGGGCGTCACCTGCTCGGCCAGAGACAGCGGGTGGCTCTCACTCAGCCACAGCGTCGCTTTAAACCTGGAGAGGAGGTCGGACCGACGCATTGAGCAAAGGAGACAAGATGCCAAAGCCCACCTGCACAGTGATCGCTACTGTCGTGCATTTCTGCGGCCGCAACATACTTCTGGACTTTACTGGTGAGCTCGACCGGGCGTCCGATGTCCCGGCCGTTCAGGTTGAACTCCGGGTCGAAGTACTCGTCTGCTGTGATGGCTGTGGGGTTGTGAGGACTGGCACACTGGGACACGTTGCTCTGTCAGACATACAGAAGAGCCGTGAGCGACGGCGTTCATCGGAGAAAGACGCAGCAGGTGTGGGCGAACGTGACACCGATGAGACTCTTACCCCATTGTGAGCTGTGTGTTGTTCAGCAATCCCCAGGAACGACTGCAGAGGAGTCTTTGAACCTAAGTGGAAATTGTGTGGGGAGATCAGCAGCAGCTCTAAAAACTCATTCCATCATCTGCTCTATAAAGGAAGGTTAAGAGATACAGTACTGTGCAAAAATCTTAGGCCCCCGTTAGATTATTTGTTTCAGTAACGTAAAGATGGTCTATAAATCCTGGTTTCTCTCCACTGGCTCACAGTCCACTTTAGAATTGATCTAAAGGTGTTAATGATCACTTTTAAAGCTTGTTTAGGTCTTCCCCACCTTACATCATAGACATGCCGCCCCCATACAAGCTCAGTCGCAGCTTTAGATATTCGGGTGAGTCTGCTGCTCTTTATTTTTTAGATATATAGCTTGTTTTATTTAACTTTTATCCTTTTTATGCACTTTTACTGGTTCTATATACTGATTTGTATTTTTTTTTTTGTGATTACGTGTTTCTGACTTCATTGCTTTGATTCCCTCGTTTTGATACTCCTATAGCTTCCGTTCTGCTTGTTTGATGCTTCGTCTTCCTTTGTAAGTCGGCTTAAACGTTATATGTCTTCATTAAGTCGGCATTTTTAGCTCCCTGTTTATGGTTTTTGCTTTGTCCGTCAAAGCAACTCATTTTTTAAAAATTGTTAAATAACCTAAATAAAGTAAATAGTAAATCAAATAAAGTTACTTTACTGGAATACAACTATAAAATACTGGAAATATGTACGCAACACTACAAAGAATATCAGAAAAACAGCTTCTGTAGAGATAAGCTGGCAAGCACTGTATTTAGCGTGAGCTCCCCACACACTCAGCATGTCTTGAGCTCTGTTGCACAAATCCTCTTGCGTATCACACCAGGCTTATTCAAGACATGTTTAAACCTTCTTACTGATTGTTGGAGCTACATTCGGGGGTTTTTTAAGCTGAGCATTACAAACACCTCTTGAATGAATTTAAATCATCGGAGTCAAATATAAAAGAACAACTTCGAGTGACACCATTACATTCAAAATGCCAGAGATCACAGAATTTGACAGACATGAAAGCAATTTTAATCTGTATCAGCGAGACTGCAGCAAACAAACTGGACACTCAAAATGTGGTGTTCAAAATGAAGGAATCTGTAGAGTCAGGAGAAGTTGAAGACAACCAAAGGAGGGGAAGGCAAAGGAAACTTTAAAAATCACGTTTTTTCTTTGAGGGACCAGCAAGAACTTGACTCAGTCTCTGGCCGCTTCATTCCCAGCTTAAAGTTGAACATCTACAGTCTGAAGAAGCTCGATCAGGAATGATCTTTGTGGAAGGGGAGCAAACCAAGAAGCCACCTTTTCAGAGGGCTGGGATATGCTAAAGCTGATAGAACACTGACAGTCATAGACTGACCTCCACAGAATCCAATTATAGAGGCATTATGGGATCACCTGGACAGAGAAAGAATTAAATGCCGGACTAAATCTCAAGAAGAACTCGGTGGAGTGCTGGAAGAAGCCTGGTATAATATACCAGTAGATCACTGACGGAACACTTCAAGACAGCGTCCTCAAAAGAGTTCAAGATGTGATGTCACACTAAATACTGACTTTTAAGTGTAAATGTGGATGGTCACTAAAACTTTACTAAAACCACAAAGCTGGAGGTGGCCCAAGACTTTTGCACAGCACTGAAAATCTAATTTTTCACAACTCGGTCCTAAATTTAAGAGAACTCAGTCCAATTTCTCGATAGTTATTTCCAGCCTAATTCTGGATTAGTCTTTGACTGCTCACAAGTTTGTTTTCACCTTTGCTCCTCGACTTGTCCTGGTCTGATAGATGCTCCGTCCTCGACCGAGTCACCAACTCCACATTGGTGGCACTGTACACCTGAACATATCCGCCCCTTTATTACGCTTTGTTATAGCAAAGTTCCCATAAACAAATGGGGGTAATTAAGCATTTATTTGGAGAAAATATCAGCAGGATTAAGAGTCACTCCATTCAGATGCATTTGTCCTTGTGTAAGTTAGACAGGTATTGAAAAGTACTTGACACAGAAAATTCAAACTGGATCTGAACTGTGCGTTTCAGCCAGCGCTGCTACGTTCGAAATACAACATCTGAGCTCACCTTGGCTTCGTAACCGCTGACCACCTCACTCTTCTCTGAACGCCAGCCCCAGATTCCCGACTTGTTCCTGGAACGAGCGACGAGATAAAGTCAGCACGGTGCGGCCGATATCTGCGTCTGTCTCATGACGTCAAACAGATCTGATGCGTTCTCGACCATCGCGCTTCTTACCGTTCAAAGGCAATGTTGCGCGTGTTCAGGTGCGTGGAGACGATGGGCGACGTGAGCCTCTGGGCCGTGTTCTCCTGCGACGGCTGCATGGCCGCCAGGAGGGAGGGCGCATCGCGGGGCGACAGGACCAGTGGCTCGGTGTACACCACCTGCTTCTCGTGGTCCACCTCCATCACCACAGCGCCGTCGTCTGAGGAGAGCGGGTCGGGCCGCAAGATGCACGCAAAATGTTACCGTATAATTCAGGGTGGGTCCCTATTCGCGCGTGTTGCAGTTTCGGAAGAATACACACCTCCACCCTTGAAGATGTAGCTGCGCCGTCCTTTCAGCCAGGTCATGTGTTCGAAGCCCAGAAGCGT
>KV751335.1:5635011-5645173 GCA_001698575.1 Mola mola
TGGGACACACCTTCGACACCAAGGGCACTGAGAGGAACAGAAATGAAGGTTAATGTATTTGCATGTTTATTCATGTATGTATTGTTTATGTTTGCTTTTGTTACATTTTATCCACATTCCACCTTTTATTCTTTACATTTAAAGATTAAATGAATTCCAGTACTGCCAGGATTTGTGTATAGTGAAATTGTAAACATGACAGTCTCGTAAGAGTGGCTGATCGTTACAAATGTCTAGTTATTGGAAGGAATACACATTAGCGAACCCTAAATGCTGGTCTATGAATGATTAATAGGTCTAGATCAATATATCAATTGGCTCATCAATGATCTAAGCAAATCCAATTAAAGTTCAATAATCAATCTTTATACAGCAGATGTGTTTAAGATATGCCTTTATTTTGCCCAGATCAACCATACATTTCCAAACAATGCTAGGGACTTTTGATATTTTTAATTGATACTTTGTTCCATAGATTGTAAAACATTCTTTCACATTTGTTAAAAAAGGTTGTCGTATAAATGTCATAAGCATTTCAGCAATAAAATTGTTATTTCATATCAAAATTTGTTTGTTACCCGGATACACAAAGTTGTCTGATATCGACCGATGTCTGAAGAATCGATATAATATCGAACCCTCACGTGCCTGGTGATTTACACTCCTAGTTTAAGACCAGTGATTTGAGTTGTGAAATGTGATTCACTTTTTGCACTAGCATCTTCTGCGGACACTTAAGTAACCTCAACTTTGGCACAGCACATTACATTTCACACATATCGTAATGGAGGCTTTGCTGTTAGGCTCAAACTGGGAAAAGAAGCCATCTCGTGCCTGCTGAGCGACAGCTACTCTTGAGGGAGCTGTCCAACGGCTGTGGTGCTGAAACTGACCTCTGCCGTGGAAACACATTCATCACACAGACTCACCCCAACTGGTGAACTCCCACTTCATCTCCACGTAGAAGTCCCGCGCCTGGAAGACAACAAGGAGGCGTTTCGTGGAAACCCAAAAAGATTGTGCCCATGTTCAACATTTGTGCCTCCTAATTCAGTCACGTTTGTGACCTCCAAACGTGACATGAATGTAAAAGGCACGTCGGGCGTCCACAAAAACAACCCTTTCAACAAATGTTTACTCAAGTTTGTGGTGTGACAGAGGCAACGGTTGGAGATCAGACCTGGAGGCTTCAGCAAAAGGTGAACAAGTTTTACCTGTCTCAGTTTGCTGAGCAGCTCCGGGATGCCCGCCAGCCTCTCGGTGGCACGCTTGAAGTCTCGGTACTGGAGCACCAGCTGGACCAGCTCGGGGTCTCCCGTGCTCACCGCCTCCTGCAAAACTGAAACACACATCCACATGTAAAGACACCTCCTGTTCCGCTTGTGAAACCGGCAGCCATCCCGGAGAACTCACTGGTCCAGCCCTGTGCGTTGCAGTGCGTGGGGTCCGAGGAGTGCCTGAGCAGCACCCGGGTCGACTCCAGGTGGCCAAGACACACGGCCAGCTCCAGCGGAGTGCGCCCCCTCGGATCGAGGCGCTCCACGTCCTGCTGCGGGGCCAAACACGGGAGCAACATCAGCGCAATGCAGCGCGACCCATCCTCAAAAAACACACATCATCCGCCCGCTGTAACGTGAACAACCTCACCTACCTCCTTCTTCTGCAGCTCGCGATCTAGCTCCAGATACTGGTTGCTCCAGACGAAAAAATGCAGGGGGAATTCTTCTTGGGCCATGGTTGTCCTCCGCGTGACACTTCAGCAGTATTAAAACTATGTTAGCACGATGACTCGTGCAGCCAACAGATTGCAGTGACACCACAGCAGACTAGCTTGCTTGCTTGCTTAGTTAACCACAATAAAGGGGTAAACGTTTAGAGTAAGACACGCTTCACGGGGAAAAATCTGTCATTTAAGTGAACCCATCCAAGTGGTTAACATAAGACAGCGAAGTAGCTGTCTATTTAAACTAGTGGGCTGAGTTAGCCGCGCTAACTCAGCCCACTAATTTGGTGTAGTTCACGTTAACTACGAGCTAGCGGAGCTAACGTTAGCTAACTGGCGAACAGCAGCATCGCTTCTCGCTGCTCTTTGCACCCGTTTTTCATTGCTCACGGTGCCAGACAGCTATTTTTGCCGGCACCTCCTGACTCCGCTCATTTATCTATGATGGTGTTCCAGGAAGAAAAAAAAAAAAAACACGGGTTAAACTGCCGGCTGACAGCGTCAACTAGCTAACCCGCTTCTGCTACGAGCAGCCCGGACATCTCACAGGCTGCCAGAAGACCAGACCCGGCCTTTGGTTTCACATCCAGGTCAGGCGAGTTCCAGAAACCCGAGGCGTAGATGTGACAGATACCAGTCAGTCCTGTCTGTCATTAAAGCCAAACCTCAGTTCACGTTCCAACGTAGCTTTGTTCTGATGACGCCAACTAACAGCTGTTGCAGTGTTTATTTATTTACGCGTCGCTCCAGTTCCAGGTTATGGAGAGAGGCTGGGTGGAGCTGATGGTTTTCTGATCCAGTGGTGCAAACAGCATCAGCAGTAAACTCGAGCACCACCAGCATATCCTGTATGTAAACGCATCTGCCTCATTTCGGCAAGAAAGAGCCATTGTTTATCATTTTATTTTTTCTTGAAAAATAACAAATAAAATAAAGTGAAAAAGGCTTCGGAAAATAATTACAATGCTACAGGATGCCCATTTAGATACTCGAAAAGAGGAAAACACATTTACACAAAAGTATATATCTATATACTTATATTCATTTGAATGGATATGGTCAGGAAAGCAGTCTTGGAGACCATTGATACAGAAGCACTAAATGTGAACGTAACGAAGATGTGAGCAACGGCCCACCAGAACTAAATCAAACCTCTCTACAATGAACTGGACAAGCTCTTGAAATTGAAATCAGTTCGAAGTAGATACAATTTCATCCATGAAAAAGAAACAAATATCAAGGATGGGGCAGGAAGATGTTCCACCTAGAATAAGAACATGAACAAATGTCTCTGTACAAAAACAAAGCAAGAAGAGTTTGGAAATAACAGCACCTGAAGTCTAACGGTTGGTTGAAGATGCACCACTCATCCAACACCTAGTCATTGGCTTCCCCCTTTCACGTAAATGCAACATGCCCCTCTGTCGGGGTGAGGACTTGCTGCCGTGTCGATTGCCTTCTCACAGTCTTTTTGCTCCTTTATACTGCATCCACTCAATGTCCATGTACACTTGTTAAGTATACAGCTGGAGCTGGAACACTGTTGCACACAAGTGCTTTATCAAGCTGAACATACGAGCTTTCCAGTCACTCACATAAAAAAAAAAAAAAAAACTCAAAAGCATAGATGTTGTGCATAAAGCATAAGTCATAAACCACTTCACATTTACCCTCTTAAATCTGAAAATAGAAAAAAAAAAAAAAACACACCTATTTGAAGCACCCAAATGTAAACTGCAGTTAGTCATAAAATAATTAAGACTTTATCAGCCAGAGGAATGCAGTTCTTGACCAAGGATGACACTAAATAGTCTTTGTTTCTCCACTCACAGCTGGATGGCAGTCAAGACTGGGATCTGTCCAGAGAAGAGCTGAACACTTGGCAATTCAAAGGATGTATAGGATACAGCTAATTAATCATCCCATTAATGCAAGAAAAGACGGTTCGCTTTCCCACACAATATTAAATCCCAAAAGAACAGAAAGAAGCTCCTGAGTCTCTTTTTAACTATGCTGGAGAAAAAAATGTACTGAACTTTGAAAAGAAAAAATTGTTCCAGCTGTGATAAACCCTTTCACCAACACCAGCTATGTGAGTAAGCGCTCCCGGTTTGGACCACACACCCCCCTTTTGTGTGTTACAAGTGCATGTGAAGGTGATCAGCCCTCTTGGCTTTGCATCTCAACATAATCTGTGCAGTCAGAGGAGGACGCCTAGGATATCCTCTGGATCAGTTTTTCATCTGAGAGGCAGTAGAGTGTGTTGACTGACAGCTCCGAGATGAAGGTCTCGCAGGCCTTCCGGGAAACGCCTTTACAACCTCGCAGGTCGAGCAGTGAGATGCAGGAGAGGCGGCGGAGGTACTTCAGACATGTGTCTGTCAGTTTACTGCAGCCTGGGAAAGAGACAGGTAGACACACATCAACACAAATGAAAGTTAACTGATACAAAGTGTGTGTGCGCATGTTTGTGAGGATTATGCTGCGTTTACATGGTAATCTGCAGGCGGTGGATGGCAAGGCAACACCTCCCGCCTGTCACGGGATACAGCAAACACCCCAACGGAATGGCAGGACAGCAACACGAAGCATGTGAAAATGTGTTACTATGGTGATTATTGTTTACAAGGAAAGGGATAAAATCTATTAATTTATTAAGTGTCCATTATTTTATATAAATAATCCAGTATTGCTCGTGGCTCCAAAATGAAGCTTTGTCTTCATTTTTTGTTGCAAATTCAAAACAAACGTTAAATTCCCTCTAACCCTTAAGATCCTTTACTTCTGTCATGGACAGTGAAAGGAAAGATGCACTTGGTGTGTGTCTTGGACATCTTTGTCTAAAAAGGATGTGGCAATGAACACAAAAAAGGCTCACATGGGTTGCATTGAGAATTTGAATGCTGATTGGCTCATATATATATCAGCATTTCCAGTCACATCTCAGTAGGTTTTCAGGCTCTGCTCATACAAGTTGGGTACTTTTGCACCAAAATAATGAGCTTCTCATCGTTAATATTAATTGAATTTAGATGTTTGATGGGCTACGCAACATCCAGTTGTTAATTGCCGTTGTGGAGATGGCAAAAATTTTAAAAACTTCTAAATTTCAACGGCACCGTCGGTCGTTACCGTCGCCAGCATTTTTTGGCAGCCACCTCAAATTTTACTGTCCTGCTCTCATCCACTAAAATAACATCCGGATGGCCATCTGCCAGATTTCATGTGAATGCAGCATTAGCTTCACATCTCTAATTTCCTACCTCCCAGATTGAGTTCTGAGAGCGTGTTCCGGGTGGAAGAGCCCACCGCCGTCAGCAGGTTGATGGAGTGGTCAGTGAGGCTATTGCAGTGGGAGAAGTCCAGTTTTGTTAAATGGGGCATGTGGCGGATCACCAGGCGGACTGTGGAATCGCTGATGTCGAGGCCAGCTAGTCGCAAACACTGCATTGTCCTCAACTGACTACGATTGTCACAGCCTGGAGGAGAGAGGAAATGACAAAGGATGAGGAAAATTACAAAATTTAACGAAAATAAGACAAAAGGAGTAAAAAGTATTTATCTGTGCAATTTATCTGCAGCCTATGAGCTCGTACTCACCGGGAGGGGTCACTAGGTCCCTGATCTGAGAGTCTTTGATCCCGTCTGCGTACCGCAGGTCCAGAGTTCGGAGGAGGGGGCAGCCAGAGGAGCAAAGGGCTGAAATAGATGACCAAGAACAACCTGCCAGCATCAAATCCTTCAGCCCTGCAAAATAAAGAGAAGACAATGAAAGTTTCTGGAATGTATTAAAACAAAACAGAACTCAGAATTATCTCTATTTTATTTTAATTAGATCTATTTTTCTGATGCTTTGGTGTGTGAGTGTTTGTATACCGGGAAGGCGTCCAATAAGCCAATTCAGCTGCTTTTTCGAGATGTTGGTCCACGAGAGATCGAGTGTGACCGGCTGTCTCTTTATGATGCCTGTTAGAGCCTGCGGAGTCACGGTGCGCTTGATGCTCAGGTCAATCCGAGCCCAAAGCCGCTTGTCTAAGCACCTATGAGCAAGCGAAAATACTAAGATAAATTCACTAATTTAACTTACTATTTGCAGAGTGAAATGACACAACACAACACATCAAATGGATAAACTGAGTTTGCAACAAAAATACAGGAAATAGGTATTGATATGTTCTTTTCATCAAATCCACAAAATCTGCATTAATTCCTCAGTATCATTAGGTTTAATTTTCAACATATTAAAGAAAGTGGAAGACCTAAAGATGTCCAAACACATTGTTAGTTCGACAGGAACGAAGTCTTGACTTGTTCACGACCTGACAGTGAGATTATCATCATAATAAATGACACTAGACACTTTACCTGGTTAAATCATTCACTTCCTCCCGCCTGCACTAAACTCTGCACAACATCTGTACATACTCTTTTCTACAACTGCCAATACTGTGTATATTTTTGTACTTTTATTTTTATTTTATTTTATACTTCTATACCTGCATAGTGTTATTCCACTGGTCCTGTACCAGAACAATATTGCTGCTGTGACTAATTAAGTTCCCTACGGGGATTAATAAAGTTATCTCTATCTCTATGAAATACTAACACATTAAATCAACCGCTGTAGCCTACTGTTCCTTCACCAGCCACTTATTCCAGTACACCTGGTTTTAAACTACTAAGTTCAGCAGTTCAAAATGTGATAAACTCCAAAGTTTAATCAGGGGACTCTTAAAAAGCTGAAGATAAATTGTCAAGAAAAGATTCACCACTGTTTTCTAGGCTGAACTACACAAACGCACAGTCCACTCACATGGAGTCAGTGCTGTTAGGGATTCATGTCCATGAACTCAACAATCTTAGGCTGAACAGACACCAGCAGCAGAGAACAGTGCAACTGTTCAGTAGCTGCTTTGATCTGCTGCCAGTCTGTCATTTTGATGGTCAAAAACAACAAACATCTTAAAATGAGAAGCCTCAATCTTGCATTTCGTTCTTTGTTGTTTGAATACAAAGTCTGATTCAAGGCATGTTCTTTAAAAAAAGTATCTAAGCTAGCAGGTCTTACCATTTGTACCAGTTTTTGCAGACAGCCATACAGACACAGAGATCTGCTCGACTTAAGTAGCGGAAGACAGACACCCACACCTCCCTCTCGCAGCCCGGTCCGCTCCCACCGTTCTCCCTGTCCCCCTCACTCCCTCCTTCCTGCAGGGCGGACAGAGGGATGCGGAGGTGAGGAAGTTCAGATGATGAAGAACAGGAGGCACTGTTGCTCAGTTTAATTGGCCTGCTTGGCTTTGTTCTCTTAGCGGCCTCCAGCTTCTCTGGATCAGAGGTACGAATGACTGTGTGCTCACTGCGAGTGTGTGGTGCTGTGTGCCTGTTGGAGTGCTGATCAAAACAGGGGCCACGGTTTCTAATGGGGGGTCTGACGAGGGGTCTGGTCTGGTTATGTATTGTAGAAGTGGCAGTTTGAGGAGCAACTGCCTCCAACTTTGGGACAATTGCTGATGGGTCCCGCTTGGCCTTGGAGGGCTTTTGGAGTGTCACTTTAAAATAAGAGCCATCCTTTCCACCTGTTTGACTGTCCTGCTCTGTGTCTTCCTCTTCATCTTCCTCCACACCGTTTTGGTTGCCTACATCACTCCCTTCTTCGTCTCTCTCTTTGGATGCCCGTCCTCGCCTCAACTCTGGCTGGTTCTCTTTATCCAATCCCCTCCCATTGTTATGTCCCCTCTCCTCTTCCTCATTATCACTGCTGCTGCTTGTGCTGGTGCTGCTGCTGTCTTCGCTCTCCTCCTCCAACTCTCCATGGCTTCTTCCTCCTATGATTCCTCTTCCTGCTCCGCCTCCCCGCAGTCTCACCCCTCTTCCCCTCCCTCTGCGGGGCTCTCCCTTGGGCTCAAGTAACAGGCCGGGGGAAGATTGCTGATGCTGCTGGAATGACCCAGTGCCTCCAGGAGAGCCGTGGTACGTGGAGCCTTGCTCTCCGCCCTGAGATAATGTGCTAGTTGGAGAGTGGAGCCGCGAGAGCAACCTGGATCCAAGCAGCCTAGGAGAACACGACTGTTTCTGTTCAAGAGGAAAGAAGTAAAGAAGAAGATGGTTCATGTTTTAAACAATAAATCCAGTGTTAGAATATGCCTTGAAGGCTAAGTTCTCTCATGTGCCCACAATCCATCAGGTCAACTGCGCGTGTCATTCCCCAGTCATAAAATGCTGACGCTTTGGTGTGGGAAGGTATAAAGAGTCTGCGTAAACTTTGAAATAAATTGTAGAGGACTTACTGTTAAGATTTTTCTGCGCTCCAGTTTTATCTGCAATAAACAGTGAAGTGGACAGGGAATAAGCCAAATGACAAAATGAAACAATGAAAGGGAGAGAACGATTTTAAGTGTGTGCCAAAATCTGATCTGTGGCATCTGTCAAAACTGTTTCAGAGTGAATTCAAGTTTTAAATGTATCTAAAGGCAGCAAAAATCTCCACCTTACCCTCTTCTTAAGCCTGAGCTCCAGTGCACTTGCTCTTTTGCGGCTCTGTTGATGCTGCAGCAGCAGTTTCTGAGAAGGTGGTAGCGCTGTTGGTCGTGAAGGAGGTTTCTTACTTCTCCCTTGTCTCACCCCTTCGACTACACCGATGCCTTCCCGGTAGGCTAATTTGGATGGTGGCAAGGAGGCTGAGTACTCTGACTCACCACTTTCCTCGTCACTGGAAGACTGGTTTGGGAAGGACAGGAAATGGTGAAAAGCGGGCCATTTAGGGACTTGATATCCGTTACGGTATTTTACAACTCATTTTTGCTAATAGCTGATGTGTGTACATATTTCTTAAACCGAACTGCAATTAACATCATGTCTCTCCTGTATGAAATTAACTGTTGTAATATTGCTCATTTTCAAATGCAAACATACAAGGTACATATTCCCTGAGCAAAATAAGAAAATGACTTAGTTGCAACTTCACATTGAATGTGCATAAGTAAAGTATCAAAAACGGTCATTTCCCACTGAAGCCAGTGATGTTTTAAAGCCTCTGTCTGCCGATGCCAAGATATTCTCAAGCACCCCATACCGTCATAGTACGTTGTAATACGGGAACTGATGGGAGTTACTGAAAACGGGAAAAAAAAAAAATCTAGAGATGAAATGAACTGAGACCACAAAAAGAGAGATAAAAATGTGTGTTTTGTACCTCTGAATCCGAGTCCTTTCCTTGGTAACATTTGGGACATTCCCAGCAGCTAGGCAAATCTTTATTGATCTTTCCCTCACCAGGTTCCTGAAACATGGAAGATTTAACTTTGAAACAGCAACAAACATGTCTGAACAACAAATGCATATTTAATAAAACAAATCAGGTAAAAAATCTGTAATTAATTAACTTAATAGTCATCATTAGATCATGGCGTGATGAAAACCCTGCTGTATGCCACCTTCACTTAATCTACACTGAACAAAGAATAGGAATTTAAACACTGCTTAACTGTGTGATTTCAGATACCAAGCCTACGTTACGCATTCAGAAGCATGACATGTGTGTGCGTGCATCTTCATCTAGTATTACATTTTACATGCTCGAATCACAGCAGCATTTCAAAAAATGGATTAATGTAACGATAAGAAAATTATACTGTTCCTGTTACATAGCGGGTGAACTTCTAACATGCTCGTACGGTAAGTCGTTCCAGAAGCTTGTGTTGTGTCCCTCATTTGTTGAAATTTTTCTGTGCTGTTCTTGTGGTATGAATTTGCTGCTTTTAAATCTCCCAGCTGTGGCTCACAGGACAAAACGTCACAGCCCCATCCTATTGTTGCACTGGCTCACTCCATTTATACAGATGTCAATTCAGTGCTGTTAGTTCCTTTACCGCGGTCTGAGCCAGAACACTGAGCTCCACTTTATACCTCATTAATGTTTATGCAGACAAGCAAGACACAAAAAGTCAGCAGTAAACAGAGAATGTAAAGGGTATGAAGCAAATCACCTTATTGCAATGAAGATGGACAATCTGTGAGCAGACAGAGCACTCCATCAATGAGTGAGTGCTTGGATTTGATTCATCTGACTCCCCTTCTCTACATATGGCACATCGTGCTGTGTTAGGCAGGGCAGGCTGTAGGAGTATATGATAAATATTAAATGAGTTCTGGGGTTGTAAAAGAATATTTAAAACATTACATTTGACATCAATAATTTGACACAATTTCAAATGACCCTTTTAGCATCTTCTCCTAGTACAGTATAAACAAGGCAAACGTAGAAATTTGGCAACAACAATGGGTATGACATCTCACCGCTAGACACTGTCTCATAATGCAGCTCTTCTTCATGCGTCCTGGCCCGCCAAACTTCCTCATGTCGTGACAATACTGGCAATTGCCACACTCCTTCCTGCAGCAGGCTGCACAGCGCTTACACCTAACCCGTCTGCGCCG
>KV751335.1:5645248-5661067 GCA_001698575.1 Mola mola
GGTAAAGCACGGGGGGAGGGGGAGTTGGGGGCTGGTACCATAATGGCTGTAAGTGACATCAGCAGAAAAGGCAAAGAAATAAGTTAGAATTGTGTCCTGTAAATACTTATGATCTGTGCCCTTGTTTACTAAACCAGAATTAAGTGCTAAAAAATTCCTTATAATTTATATTCATAATGTACAAAAACAGTTCAACAATAATTGAATAGCAGTTAATTTAAGAAATGCATAAATTTGATCTTAGTAATAGTAATAAGTAAGTACAGAAAGAAAAATAGGGAGTAATTGTTAGTATTGACTATTAACCATAGTTCATCATCACTAAAGAGGGGTATATGACCGTAAAGTCCAAAATGATAGTTTTCTACTTACTCTTGGAGGCCACTTGACAATGGGCTCTCCAGTGTAGGACAGCTTGGGGTCATCATTGGCTCGCTCCTTCAGAACAGCCTGGAGAAGGTAAGCAGACAACAAAGACACACAACATTAAACTGATGATGCCTTTACTATAATATGCCAGTGTTCACTGTGAGATGAAGCACACTTGCTGTACCCACCCTCATGTTGTCGAGCAGGGCTGTGGGGTTCTTGATGCCAGCAGGTACACACTTTTTGTGGGCTGGCAGCTCCTCCAGCTTCCCTAAGAGGTTACAAAGCCCCTCCAGCTCAAAGGTAGTAAGCGCCTGCTTAGGTGTGGCACCTTGCGTGGCCTCTTCTTTGACATCTTCCTTGAACTCAATCTTCTCCGTGTCAACATCACTGTCACCTCCATTGGAGGAACCATTGCCAGTGTAATCGTTGGTTTCAAGGTCAGCTGGGGTCAGACCTGAAACGAGAGAGGACATGATGGCTGCAGTTAATGTCCATGATGGATAGTGTCTACATGGAAAAAAAAGGAAAAAATGTGTTAATCTGTCCTCACCTATTCCTAGCGAGTATTTTTGGAACTCTGGAGAGAGGTGAGAGATGTTTGTCAGGCAGTACAGGTATCTCTCCAGGACATACCAGCACATCTCATAGTAGAAAGGATAGCGGAACTTTGCTGGTACCTATGAGGACAGAAAAAAATGTGGAAAAAACAACTTTTGCATCTTCAAGACCCTTTTCAGTCAAAAGCCACAGTGAGACAATAAAATGTCCACTATGTTTCCTTAAGTTATTTTTTCACATGAGTTAAGGTGAGGCTAGTGTAAATATGTTTAAAACAGTTTTCTACTGAGCCATAGAGCAACTCCTACAAGCACACAAATTTTTCCCACTATATGTCGGAAGTGATTTGACTGCCCCAGAGTGGAACACATAGTAGTTCATAATTGAGAGTGAAGTGTAGCCATAACCTGTGAGGAAATTCTGACAGAATTTAATTTCCTAAAATGACTCAACTTTTTTAAGAAATGCACTTGCGAAACTGAAACCAAAAAATACTTTCTCTGTTTCTAAACTTCAAAAACACTTGTTAAATTTGTTTTGGTGTGCACATCTGTTTGGGAGGCAGTGGGGATAATGTGGGGATGTGTGTGGGCGTGAGAACTGACAGTGTAGTAAAGCTAAGCACAATAGCAAATGGTTATTATTACTGATGAGAGGCAAGGTGCCAACATGCTCGCTATTCTGTTCTATTTGTGAATATTAGAACATTGATGAATTTTCGAAATTACTGGACACCGTGCCATCTATCCTGAGCCAAAGCTTTCCTAAATCAAACTTGTTTAAAAAGAAATTAAGTCAACTGAGTAGTATGCCATGCAACTGTCTACTGGTGGTGGACCAAAACCGTTGGTCAAATTGACACCACACTTGGTAGGTGTGTTGCTGATGATCTTTGGATGTGCATTCTGGACATGTGTGGCATTCACTATTAATAAAAGCATTTCCCATTTTAATGTCGAGCGCTTCTTCTTCCACCCTTCCGAACCAAAACACAAAACTCTTCCTTTGTAACCCACATCTTTGTTGTCAAAGATGGGATTCCATCTGTTATTGAGTTAAACATGTCTCAAGTCTTTCTTCTTTGATGTCTTAAACATCTTTTATGTAACATAAAAGACATAAAAGACATGCACATCCTCGGGAGATGCACAGTCCATGAATACATTAGCGGATCAAAAGATTATTGTATGCCAACTATTTTGATAATCTTTACCTCCACTAAGGTACGAGGTCATGGTTCTGCCTGTTTATATATTTATTTGTGAATAGGATTACTCAAAAAGTTACAAGCAGACTTCGACCCAAATTTTTTAGAGAGGTGGGAAATTGCCTAAGGAATAATTGATAACATTTTTATTGTGTCCTAGTCGCAAGAATTTTTTTTTTTTGAAGGATTTTTACAAGATAGGGATATAATTTTTTACACTCTTCCTATCAGTCCCACCTCAACTGGTCCCCTGTGGTGCAGTCTGCATGAAACATGACTACATCCTAAACAGAAGAAACATGCACCTCAAGTTAACTTCCCCAATAGGCAATGTACTGGTACTGTAAGATGCACCAATCCAAACTTTAGCCACTTCTGATGAACAGTAAGGAGGTAGGTGTGTCAACCATGACTTGACCAGTACAAGTCAACAGTTAGGTTGAGGGAATCCGTCCAAAATGTGGTGGTTTTTTAGAATGAGTTAAATCAGCCACTTTAATTTGCAACTCAGTTTTCCACAGCAAATCCCTGGTCTCACATTGCCCTACACCAAATTATTCTAGCTGTAGTCTGTGAGGTACACAAATTTTACATTTAAGACAAACAGAGGATATAATTGGCAGCGGGTGACAAAAAAGGTTCAACTTAATGGGAATTAAAAATGACACCACGGAGATTCTGCATCAAACAATCAGTTACACTGTACATAAATAGCAACATTAAATCAATACTGAAATTGAGGATATGAGTACATACCCGTGTCCGATCCTCAATGCTGTAAATGTTGAGTTGCATGGGGATGTTAAAGCTGTGGAGGAAATTGCCCCCAAACACCAGCGTGTCCTCTGGGGTGTACACGGCATGGATCCACCCTACAAAATACAAGACCTACGATGCTGAGGCATGTTGTGGTACAGACAGTGGACGTAAATGGGTATACTATATCTCCAAAGATATCTGTGATGCCACAGCACATAACAAACCTGAGGGAATAATGAAAGTATTGCCCTGCTTGAGCTCTATTCTCTGGCAGTCATGACACTTGTCCCCCAAGAAGATATCTCCCTGTTTTCCTGATAAAACCCAGTTTTCGTACATCTCCAGATTCTGTGGTGTGGGTGGAATCAGCCAGAATACCTGCAGAGTCACAGATAAAAGGTTGCATATACACTAAATACATACATAAAAGTTTCCAAGGCACTAATCTCCTTTTACAAAACGCTGTCGGAATACTTAAAAGCAAGATGAACTGGAAGGCCATGATTATATTTACTTTAATTCTGAGACCATTACTAAAAACAGCAACTCCTCTCAGTGCACAAAGAAACTCTGCACAGGAGTATTAATTGCAGCCAAAACTTAAAATCAAAAATCACGTTTGTTTTACCACTCAGACTGACCTTTCCACCTCGTAGGATGTGGTACCAGACTGAAGTGCCTCCAAAGTCGATGTGGAAATCTGTGAAGCAGCCCTGGACACTCATGAGGCAGTACCTGAGGAGAGTGACAGAAAGAGAGCAAACAGTAAAATAAAAAAATAGACCTGAATTAGATTGAATTAACTGATATCATTGATGCAGGAGATATCAGTAGGGCATCTTTAGCAAAGGAAATATTTTACATTTCTGGTTTACTCACTTCTGGACTTTGGGATAGTGCATGTCTATGATGGCATTAGTGGAGTCTCTCTGTCTCTCTTTGAGATGACGGGGCCACATGTTGTCTACCCAGTCAATAAGATCCACCTGGATGGTTAGAAGACAAGCATTTCAACTGCATGCACCAAAATGAAGAGGTAATGAAAACAACATTTTCTTTATGTGGACTAAATGTTATCACTCCAACCAAGCCAAAACCATTGAAGCAGAAGTTGTTGTAAAATCCTGACATGAAGTTCTGTGAACTCTTACCGATGACGGACGTTTGACAAGATTCTCCAGCCTGGTGTGGCTGAACTCCAGGCTGATGACATTGTAGAGTTTCTCTCTTTCTGATGGCGGTGTCTCATAGTAGCGTCGCCACTGAGCCATCGACATCTCAATTCCTTTTTGGGTGTTCACATCCATGACATCCACAATACGTCGACTACCTGCAAGGGAATCAAAAGGGGGGTTAACAAGTCCGGCCACCCTAAATTAATAACACTACAAAAAATACTAATTTGTGTGATACCAATTAGCCTTGATTTAAATACCCGCAACTGTACCCCGATTGATGTTAGATTTTTGAGAATGATACTGTTATTTGGGAGTACTATAATAATCTGATAAAAAAAAATATAGGAGCCAAATAAATGTTTTATTATCGACAAAGAAATGATAGATCTGCTTTTTTTTTGTTTTTTTAAACTAATCGGTGGGTTTTGACAGACAATGTAATCATGGTTAGGCTAAAGTCTTTTCCACAGAAAACAGAGGCAGATATATAAATTATTTATAATTTTGACGTTCCAATTAATTTTTCAACAGTTACACTTAATTCTTCACTGTAATTAAGCCTTTACCAACAAATTTAATCTGCTCACTTTGCTTAACCCTTAAGTTCTGTGTACAAATAGTAAAGTCATGTGCAGTGAGCAGGAACTTACCAACAAACAACTTGACGTCACTCACACTAAAATCGTTAAAAAAAAAATAAATAAAAAAAGACAAAAGAATTAATAGATGAATTTGTGATTTGGCATTATATTACTGTGACTTACTGTATGCCAAGTCCATCACCTGTCTCAAAAACAATGGGATCCCTGAGCCCTTCTCTTTGAATGTATTCAAATGTGAAATCTAGAAATGAGACAGACATTTCAGACAGTCAAAACTTTACAAAAAATGTATAAATTCTAAAATTATGTTAACTGTGAGCAGGTAAAATGATGTCTGGCAATACTTTGATAAACAAAGATGATGATAGCAACATGCGGCACAAAATATGTTGCGTTAAAACTTGTGATGAAATACTACTTTGAAGTTTAACCGCATGGGCTTGAAGCACAAGGAGAAACCAGTGAAGACAGACAAGAGGCGATCTCATTATATCATTTGTAGCCCTAGCACATACCGTTGTGGTGACATTGGAGGGGAGAAGATTAACCTAACAACAAAAATGGTGACTGGAGTAACGCCTCACCTTTACCCTCCATGTGCTTGATCAATTCAGAGTTAAACCTGGCACACTGCAACTTTTCCTCCAGGTCAAACGTTCGTTTCCCTTCGATTTCATCATCTGAAATTCCATCATCTTGGTAGCGCCGCCGTGTACCTGTACGCTGGGAGCGAAAGAAGGTAAAAAGGAATGAGTTGTAGTGAACAACATGACAACAGACAAGAGGAGGGTTCCATGTCAAAGCTGAGATACTGTACAAAAGTGTTTAAGACAGATGGGAATGCTGATGTCAAAATAAAAGCAATAGGAGGAAAGAATGAAAACTAAGTTAACAACTAGTTATATCTAATCAACTTTCAACAAGGCAATACTGCTTCAGATATATATATTTTTTAATGTTCTTGGTGAAATCTTGTTACAGGAACCATCCCTCAAATCTCAGTAACCAAAATGAATGAAAAACAGACATTCGTAACAAAATGCTGTCACCCAGGACATGGATAAAATCACAATAACTCTACCCAAACTAATCAGTCAGCCAGCTATTAAATCAGCCCAAGTGGGAACCCCACAATAAGGGACCACAATAGCAGGGGTTAATCTTCCACACAGTGCCCCCTCTTACTCCCATCCTGCCATTCACCCTATACAGAACTGCTTGGCTAGACAGATGGATCAAGCACAACACCCCCGCTCTCAAATCTACCAACCCCCATCCCCTTACCACAAATGTGGTACATTCACTAAACTGTGACGATGATCACTTTCACAGCAACTTAATATGTAGTCATTTCCCAAAGACAACATCATGAAGTGGGGTGGTGGAGTTAAAAAATGGCAAAGATATTTAATGAATTACAATCATGTACCAATTGAGTGCATGCATTTGTTAAATGTTGGTTTGTTCAAGAAATAGAATTAGGCATGTTTTCCAACACCTATCAAATTAGCAGAAAAATCCTTACTATATCTGTAATTGACTCTGCCAGGTTTACTGATTTCCCAGGTATCAATGTTAATATACAGACTACAAACTCAGAAGTACTGGGTTAACTGTTTTACAAGGGCATAACGAGGTGCAGGGGTAAAGCAAAGTCGCAGCAGGCTGTCGGGTTACACAGTGAACTTGACTTTTTCGTGAACTCCAAGTCTTTAGACAAGTTTATTGCCCTCATTAGGGTAGTAGCACACAAGGCATAGGGGGCCACTGCAATGAAACTGTGCCAAAACAACAGGACACCCTTGTCAAACACGATTTAAAACATGCATTAAAAGGCTAACGTGAAGTACACGACTTTCAAAAAAACAAATTTGTACACATAAAATAAACGAAAAGAGCTAATGGCTACCATTTCGGTTAAGTTACTCACCAGGCGTTTGCTGTATCGTGTATGTGGATCCTCCATGATATCTAGACGGAATCAAAGTTTCGAAAGTACTGTTAAATAGCCAATAGTGTGGAAATTTTGGGGCGTGTTTAAACAGTATGTCGAGCAAACACAAACCTCTGCGACTCCAGTGTAGCGTAGCTAACGTTACCAGAGTACTGCTTCAGTCATCAAGCTAAGATTAGCGACACAAAACATTTCAATGTACGCCGAACTTCCGGCAATGTATGAAGGCGAGGGTGGACTATGACACCTATATATTAAGAGGAGTACTCTGGAAATATGTGTCCATTTACTGACGCAATTTAGCTTGCATTGTCGACTAGCGTACACTAAGTAGCTAGCTCAGTTGACAATTCCTTCCATGAGCAGTGGGCTAACGTTAACGCTAGCTCGGTTAGCTGACGTTAGCCACCGTACGCCAGTTGTAAGCTTCTGTCTTATTACCTCTGTGTTTTAATTCCTTGCAGCCGTAGCGGTCAAAGTCTTGTCCAACTACAGCGTCTGAGGCTTCTTGGTACAGTTTATATCCATGTTATGTGACAACACCGGTGTATATTGCAATGTTTGTTATTGTACGGCAGTTAAGACGGTCCGAGCCACCGAGTCGCCATTTTCAGCTGGTCAAACAACACACACGCAAACGAAGGGAGGAAAAAAAAAAAACTGCGAAGCCCCGCCCCCCTATGTACCGACCGAGGCCTGATCATTAGCATACAGCGCCTCCTATTGGACACAGCCTGTGCTGTTTAAACAATATTACAATATGTTAATACACTAGAGTACTTGTTTTGTTTATGCGGTTTGACGGAGGAATATTCGCCTAACGTCGCCTCACGAGCGTGTCGGAGCAGGAATTTCACCGCGGTATTAATAAAAGCTGAATGCCTTTAAAAGGAAGTCAAACTGCCAGATTGCTTTTTAGAGACGAGCGATCGTTATTAAGTGTTATTAAAGCTTTAACTGCCCTGAGTGTCCGCTCTGCATCACATCAATTAAGACTGTAGGTTGTAAAGGTGGCGAGCCCACACTAGAATTGTGTCTAGTGCATCCCGAAAATGAAAACATCGTGATTTTTAAACAGTATTTGTTTTTAAATATTGTGAACACCCATTACACGGAAACATTTTTCAACAGGCTTGACATATTTCACTTTAGACGTAATGAATACAGGATAAAAACGTTTACCTTTGTGAATTAAAATGACAGTTAATGAATTTTGCCACAATATTTTACTTTTTAAAAGAAGCACTTGGATGTTTACTGCCGTGTAGAAGTGTCAGTAGCCACATCTGAAGCATTACAGTACTCAGTGTGATGCTGCTTGTCACACTATTTTTGGCCTCTGTTTATTATTATTTCGTTTCTTTTCGTTTTCTGCCGCTTATCCGGGTCCGGGTCGCGGGGGCAACAGTTTGAGCAGGGAGATCCAGACGTTCCTCTCCCAACCCATTTCCATCGCCAACTCCTCCGGGGGGACACCAAGACGTTCCCAAGCCAGCCAAGAGATATAATCTCTCCAGCGTGTGCTTGGTCTGCCCCGGGGTCTCCTCCGGGATGGGCATTATCATTACAAATCTTTACAATGTTCAGCTCTTTAAGGACAATGCATTGTTATTCCTGCCCTCTAAACTTTTATTATTTCAACTTTATCTAGGATCTGTTAGTGTGGAAATTCTGTGAATTATGAATACATCTGTGAACTTCTCTTTTTTTTTTGACACTTCTAATGACTCTTATGTAACGTTAAAACATAAAAACCATCATAAGAAGAAAAAAAAAAAAAGCCAACTTACATTGTAGCTCATGATGTTTCCGGCTCTTCATTTTATATATCAGCAATCCACACCCAGTGTGTGTGCCGGAGGCTTGCATTGTGCCATTTTATCGATCTACAATGATGGACAGCACATTGCTTCAAAATACATTTTTGTCACTGTTTTTCATTATGCTTGAACACATACCGTGGTATGCAGCTGCCTATCACAAACATTTTGCATGTAGTCATTGAAGCACACTGGCCACAGTGGTTTTATACGTTTTCTTTAATTATAATTATCACAATTTTTGAAAAAAAAACATGTCGTTTTTGATCCGCCGTAGAATTTTCCCAAGAAAACTTGCCTCTAAATCTTGATTATCCTGTTAAATTAATAAGAAACAAAACAAACGAGCACACCCTCCCACAGGCCCCGCCCCGCGGGGCGTTGGTGGCCGGAGCTAGTCTCTCGTTAGGAAGGAAAGGCAAGATGGGGGATGAGACGAGGTCACGGCAGCCTTTTCCGACACGGATGTTGGGTTGTGAATCGCCGCCAAGGGATGACTAATGGACGATGCTCCGACAAGCTACAAGTTGTGACGCGGACCGGTTCTCTCCGCGCCTCGGCCATGACCGTCCAACACAAGAAGCGAAGCACGCAGCGACACTTGTACGACATATTTTATTACATAAGAGCATTACTGGATTGACGTACAGCCAGTGAGCACGGACACACACAACAAAATAACACACATTTTCTGTGACAGAAAACATTGCCCTGTCGTATGTGTTTGACCACTGCACTTTAAAAAGTTTCAAGCAGTCCTGGACGATTTTTAAATCTCCCAAACACGATCTTCTCCCCCACACACCAGCAGGAGGCGCCAGACTACACTCAGCAGAACGGTCCATGAGTGTCACACATCATCTGGTTGTGAACAGACTGAGACTAGCTACATTTAACGTTTTCACTTCATACTGCAAGAAATCCATTACAATTGCTTGATGAATAGAAGGGGAAAAAACAAAGGGGTGACATCATTTAATTTATATATACATTTTAAGTACTTCATTAGATTTTAAAACAATGAAATGGTTTGGGTAAGAACAGGATGAAGTATAAACCACAGGAAACATCTGCTCTTCGAACTTTCTCTTCTAGTAACACTAGAAATAAAGAAAAAAGTTAATCAGATACCATAGTGCGTGAACAGAATTCAAACTGTTAAAGCTGATGAGGGTGTTTCTCTTGTGTAAGACCTTTTACGAGAAGAAGCTGTAGAGATAGGAGAACACAACGATTCCGATGATGGCACAGCACAATGTAATCATCATCTTTTTCTGTGGATTTAATCAAAAATAGATAGTAGTCAGACTATAGCAGTCAGGGGAAATAGGATTTAGTCTATGGGTCACTGCCTAACAGTACAATTATTCTCAATTAAGGGGATACCTGTTTAAGGAATTGACGGAGCAAAAGGAGAACAAAGGGTCACAGAGGTTAGGGTGTGTGTATGTTTGTGTAAAGAGAGAAAAAGGTGGGAAAGGAACTCTCTTACCTCCTCTTTGGCACCAATCTTTAAAAGCTATACAATGCAACACAGCAGTTAACATGCTGCATCAACAATCTGCTGACCACAGTTACATCATCTCATAAAAACAACAAAAAAAAGGCCAAACAACGCTACCATTACATGCAGTCATCAAAAAGTTTCAACAATTTAGTTACATATTTACATCCTGCCAATCACACAGCACAGCAGGGTAGAGACAGACACGAGGTTACAAAGGAAACACGAGTCAACCAGTTATTAAAAAACATAAAATCTTTAATTTCCATTAAAATGATTCGTTTAAAACTGTACAGCAGCTTCAGATTTCTCTTACTGCAGTCCATGCTGACGGCATTAAACGGTGTGAAGAGAAAGCTTGAACAGAGTAATTAAATGGTTGAATGGTTGAGGACAGAGGGCAAGAGAGCTCAGTGTGTGTTCAAAAGACAAAGCTCAGGGCCTCTTTCAAGCCAACCACAAGTAAAGGCACTTTTCAGGCTCAGAAACAGACTCCTCTCACATAGCAGCCTTCAAGACAGGAAACTTTACAAGGCCATCCATAATCAATTAAAATGGATTGCCCTGGCTGGTGTCTTTTATGACAGGACAGTCATCCTTGTATGCCAAGCTGAAACTACAGACATAGACTTACTGACTATCTTTAGGAACACATAGCTGAAAATACCATATCCTAACACAACCTTTATTTGGTTTGTTGGTTTATACTTATACAACATAGCAAACATCTATCAGGGACAGATTTGTGGACCTAATAGAGGTTGTACTTCTTGTAAACTGTTAAAACAGGAGGGCTATCTACTAAATATTCAACAGAGATCCAAAATATTTTAGGTTTTACCAAAACATCTCGTTGATGAATTATGTCGTGTTAGAACATGTTGGTTTCAGACAGTGTTTATAATGTAAATTGAGTTGTGTTAACTTAAATGTTATGAAACTTAAATATGCCAGGAAAATTAGTGACTTCATTTACTGAATGTTTTACACCTCATCCTGTATGTGACTTTATTTCCAACATATCATCAAAAAGTATAATAAATAGGAAGACTAATCTAGCATTTAGCAGGGAGAAAGCTAGTGTTTGTACCAGTCTCTCTTCAGATCCTTTGGTATTAATATTATACATTTTACAACAGATGCCTAATCGTAAAACGTTAGCAAAGATACAAAACAAATATTCAGGCATTTGACACAGATGTTATTGCGTTTGGATAATTCGTCTCACAAGTATTATGTCTTTATATCTGTAGTCTGAATTATTTTGTTACTCGTGTGCTTATCTTAACGCCACCTTTTCATGACAAGTGTTTCCACATTTTCTTCTTCGCACATAAAACACCAGAATCAATGGGCTCTCTAAACTGAAGAATCATAAGGGAGTGCACCCGTCTTCTTCAAAAGTTGAAGCACTGAGCCAATAATCAGAGCTGAATATTGACCACACACAAAACAACACGTTGATTACCTATATGATCATTTAAGCGTAATTACAGAAACAAGACAAATTTTTAAAATGTCAAAGTGCTGAACTTCCCAAAAACCAACACAGTTCTAATACAGTGAACATACAGTGGTTATCTTTTCACGATGTGTGTCGAGGCTCATTAAGGCAAGAAATGATACGGGAGGTGATGTGCTCCTAAAAGTCTTCAGAGGGGTCAGACTTTGTGCATATTAAAACAGATCTCACATGACCAAACACTGACTTGTCACCACCGAGTGTTGAACAATGAAATGTTTAGTGACGTTGGAGAAAATGTCGTGATCAGTTTTTTAAATTCCCTTTTTGCTTCAGCAGAGATACAATGGGTATTGTACCTCATGTCAGCTTCAGTCTTATTTCCTCTTTGCAGCAGATCATCCTCAACCTGAGGGAGCCAAACAGACCCTCACGGTCCATGAAGAAGGGATCTGATTTGACAAGTTGGGTTTAGAGCTAACAGAAATTTCATCCCCCTCCTTTCCCAGATGTTAAATGTACCATTAGTTCTATTTTAATTGATGAGTAGTAGATCCATAGGTTAAATAGTATATCCATATGGAGTGATTTTAAGTTTCTCCTTCGGTGGGCCAGCTGATGAAGTAGGTGGGGTGGAGTGGATGATGAATACACTGATGGCAACAAAACAGCAGTCCTGCTATAGTGCCTGAGCGAGGATGAGGAGGAGGAGGATGACAGCGAAGGCAGCACAGACTGTGCACCGAAAATGATTGTCTTCTACGGGGAGGCAGATGTTAAGACAAAAAAAAGGGAAAAAAATATTAATGACAGGTAACATGAGCACTGAAACGAGCCCACTGACACTGTGCGCAGCTATTTCGCTACTAACACTTTTTTGTTTGTTCAGTAACCAGAGGCGAGTGCAAGGGAGCAATGAAAAAGACACACACACCCAAGAACTTTAAACACAAACACGCCTCAGGTAAGCTCTCTGGATAGAAAACATACAGACAGACACACATTTTGAGGAAAAGAGTGTGCAAAGCCTTCTCCAAACAGTTACTCACCATTAGTTCTCCTCTCAGTCACACAGCTCATCGGCTTTATTTCAATCCCACTGACAACCCAATTATGAGAGCTAGTAAGGCCACCAAGATCAGCACAACAACCACGATTATCACCACTTTCTGTTGGGAACAACCAGGTATGGAAAGCATCATCAGGCCCAACACAAGCACGTCCTTAATGCACGCATAGATTCAACAGTTATGGAATATACTTCCATATTTGCACTACTCTAATAAGTTCTTTAACATGTTATCTAGTATTGCATGAGGGAATATGTATATGGCTGCATACAGTGGCGATATGAAATCATGAATTTGTAGCTAGGTAATCACAAAATGTTCACAACTTTGTGTTATTCTGTCAATGCAAATGTTATTTTCAAATACATGCTTCAAAAGCAAACAAGCAACATCTTCAAACACAGAAAAAAACAAATAATCATGCGGCATTCTTGAGCTGACAGTAAACAAAGACAAAGTTAAACATAAAGCTGAAGAGAGAAAAGAGAAGAAGCTGGAACCAAGTGTGTGTGTGTGTGTGTGTGTGTGTGTGTGTGTAAGTGGGTGGGAAGGGCTGGTCTTGGTTCTGGGTCTTGGTCAATAGTTTTTAAAGCAAGGTGGGCCTGGTGGAAGCTAAGGAACAGGGCAGGTAGGAGGGTTCGGGGGGGGTCATCACAGGTGGGGATGGTCTTCAAGTTGTCAGTTAGGTTTCCCAAAAGCATAATTTGTTTTGTTTTTTATTCACTAAGCATTTAGACCAAAAACAGCTCAGTGTTGTTGCTTTTATCAGTAATAGGATGAATTGAATCTAGGACAGCTTGTTTGATTATCAGATCTGTGCATTTAAAAGCTCATTAAATTCTACAACACTGCACAGCAGAACAGAGTTGAGCTCTTTATCAGAAAAATAACCATGTTATCTTTGAAGGTCACCACTACAAGATTAACTTCAGAAAAATGCCTTTCTGTTACAAAGTACTAGATCAGGAATGAGTCCTTATGGACATTTGATTGGAAAACACAATACTTCAATCAACTTTGCCACACTGTGTTGTCACAAAACACATTAACTGAACTTCTCTATCATGTTCTACTGCGTGGCCATGATCCCTGAATCAGTCTTTGCCTTTCAAAGCAAACCAAAAAGTCTTTTCATGTCAGAGTTATCGCTGTTTATTGTAAATTACTATTTCAGTTGCTTTTGGGAAACCAGACAGCACTTTGCGGCTGTGGTCACTCACACGTCGAGCATCTTGCTGAAACTTTGCTGCTTTTTTAGTGTCTGCTACAGCTCGCTCCACAAAGCCCACCGACTGGTCCATGTTGCTTTCAATCCTGTCAATCATTCCACCCTAACATGGGGCATTGCGTCAGAGATGATGAAAAGCAGCAAAAGGTAATAAATAAAAATAAGAAAAACAAGTGCAACAGAGAAAGCAACACAAAGAGAAGCCACAAAGTGTAACTGCGATGTGTCGGAAGGGAGTGTGATCTGTGTGAGCGCTAAGCAGTTTAAATGTGTCAATTACTGAAAAGGTATGAAAAGAAGCAGAAGAAACAGGAAGAGATCAAATGCAGGCCGGTGGACGGGGTGGCTAAATTACATTACCTTGCGTGCTTTGGTCTGATACCTTACAGCTTTTTTGGTCTGTTCCTTAGCCACCATTATGTGGTCTACTGACTTGGACACATTCTGCTCTATGTTGTTCACTATGTCACCCTGGAAAACAACACAAGAGTCAGTCAGCATTTTGTGAGCAAAAGACAGAGTCCACGCAGTAACAAAAGCTTCAGATTTCATGTTTCTGTCGATCAGAACACCAGCAAAGGTGTTCGAGTGAGGAGTTTTCTTTTGGAACAAATCCATTCAAACTAAAAGCTAAAAATACAAATGGCTTCCTTAGACAGAGAAACAAAACATCCCAAACAATCACTCGACCCAAACAGCAGGATTCTGCCCTTACCTCAAACAAGCGTTCCACTCAGAAAGCGTGATGCAAGCAAGCCATAAATATGTGGTTAGGATTATGTATGCATGACAAACTGGTCAACATGTCTGCGTTTACTATGATGTGAAGTCTGCTCTGAATGCCTAGAATGATGCTTTATTCATACATCTTACTAAATGCATTCATGGTGGTTCCTTCAATGTAGAGTGATGAGATAGAGGTGGCAGTGGCAGGAGACAGGTAAAGAGAATTTTAAGGAAGGAATGGAGCTGGAAAAGAGGAAACAGACACAAATGCAGACTTGTGGTCAGATTACAACGGAGACGAGGAGCGAAATAAAGGACAGACGACTTAAATACAGTCAGGATTGAACACAGAGCCTGAGGGAAAAGTTAGGAGTGAATGAAATAGATGAGAAGTTCCTGAAATAAGTGCTGGATGGATAACATGACGTGTAGGTGAATAGACTACCTGGCTCTCCACCAGCATGGCGATGTCTACAAACATATCGTGCAACTCCTTGATGCTACTTTCCAGACGGACGATGTCTTTGTGCCTCGCTTCAATCTCACTAAGGGCTTGTTTAGAGATGCCAGAGTCCACAATCTGTGCAGAGGAGAGGCTTCATTTGATATGGTTTGAGTTTAACTGAACAACTTTGGCTTTCTTTCAGTTCATCCACGTGTGGAGATCAGTATCAAAGCAATGTAAATGCCAGGGTACCGTCAAAACCAAACACGCACACACATACTGTTACATACCCCTGCGGTGAACACAGCAGCATTACCACTCTCCAACATCTCCTCCAGCTCTTCATCTGTTGTTGCTTTTCCAGCTGAAATGGAGAAGAAAACAAGTTATGGACAAAGACTTTGGGACCATCATGACATAATGCCCGTGCATGAGGGTGTCACTCACTGATCTCTAGCTGTCTCTGAATACGTCCTTTACTCCTCTCCCTGAAGTCCACCTGGGCTTCATTATATTTGGTCATTACCTCCACAAACTTCCTGGACAGCACTGCATGCTGGGAGACACCAGAAAATACAGGTATTAAGAAAGAAGTAAATTTGGCAGTGATGATCTGTCTAAAACCAGGCATCAGGATCAATTTCAACATTTTTGCGCAAAAACATCACATAATGTTGCTACTATGTGAAGAAGAGGAAGTTTGAATGACCATACAAATAGGATTGTTGAATGTTGAGGAACACAAAAATAATAGTAATAATTAATGACAAAATAATAATTACTAACTCGTTAAATGTAATATAGAAAGTGGTTACATTCTGAATAAAGTTTCATTTGAAACCAGGGTTAACTGCTGGCCATCAGACTTCGGACAGACTGCATTTACCTGTGATTTACGTATCCGCATGTCGGCCGACACCCTCTCCTGTTCTTC
>KV751335.1:5661117-5707779 GCA_001698575.1 Mola mola
TCTTATAAGCAGTGGCAATCTTTACGAAGCACTTCCCCCTTTTATAACTGTAGATATATTACACAACTACCATAATCTTAGCAAATTCTGAAAAGACTATGAGTATAAATACTTTTTTTGACGACTGCTAAACTGGAGATCACACATTTCTCGACTACACCACATGATCACAGACTACAAGACTTGTCACTCCAATTTAAGGCAGCTGAACACAACAGACTCATGAAAACACTTGCGAGAAAACACGCTGTTTGGGTTGGTGACCACTGTGCACCACACAACTGCGTCAAGATTCGGCTTGAAACCATGTTTGATCCCCTCTGATTCCTGTCAGGAGTAGTCTGTACCCCCGTTACACTTACAGATTTCTGTACCAACATGCCACAACAACTAGTGATGACTGGTGCAGACTAGGAATTCTATACACAATCCTGTCTAAAGTCATATAGGGTATCTCCATCTTAAAACGTCACATTACGCTCCCGTGCTGCTGTGAGATACGCAAATCACACTGTGAGGTGGCCTGTATGATAGCATTATTGGCTTCTGTGTACATTTAAACAAAGACCATGTAGAGGGAGCATATTGAGCTCTCTGTGTGAAAAAGGCTACTGATAACCTGTGTTATCAGACTTACTCTTGAGTTTGTTTCTTGCATTGTTAGCCATCTTCTTAATGTCATTGGTGATTTTCTCCAAGTCATCCTGTGTTTCTGGGAAGAACATCACATGTAGTTATATACTGTTAAGAATGTTAGAAAAGGACTTAGAGAGAACCACAATTTTTGCAAGCACAAATAAACCAAAATTCTAAAAAGTCTTTCAATTGCTATCAATTTATTCTCAACATTGGTGACATGCTTACAACTGGCTACAATATTACCTTGCATAATAAAGTAATTTTTACTTTTAAGTGAAAAGTTTAAGTTTCTCTTTGCAGAAGTCTAACATAACTCACCCTGGGACACAAATAAAGCAAGAAAGTGCAGCATGTATACCCAAAGCATGCGTGTAAAGTGAGTAAGGAGAGCTGAACATAATTGTGGAAAATTGTAAATTGCAGGTACAAGAGGATAAGCTGGCTGTGTGAAGGCCTCTTACTCTGATCTGACGTGGGGGCGGACAGGATGACTGAATAAAGCTTTTTGACTTCAGCCACATTTTCATCAATTTTATCAATGCTGCTCCTGATGTCCTCGATCTGAGTCACATAACAAACATACAATATTAATCTCAAAAACATGCAATTGAGATATTCACAAACATGTCTGAAGCAGAGTGACTGAAGACTAGCTCACTGACCTGACAGAAGAACTCATCCATGAAGGCGGCGTTGTCCACAGCGATCTCCACCTCGTCGTCATCTTGGTCCCACGTCTAACAGAAGATAAGGCAATTATCTCATTGGCAATTTCTAATTCATCTTTTATTATCTTCTACACAATACTTCTAAAATCCTAATTGAATGTTTTGTTATCACTCATCATCTTGTCTTAATGCCTTTTGAGGTTTTTGGTGCACTTATTTGAAGGTGCAAACTGAAAACAAACTGACACCTTTGATATAGGCATCCAGATAAATATGCATAATTAAAAATTGATAATTGTAGTTCTAAAACATCCGTTTTTTTCATTTGTTTTCATCCCTGCCTGTGTACAAAAGACACCATATGTGCCTGATGGTTTCTACATGTGTTTCTGCTCTTTGAATTTTTTTATTTCCTGTAAAACGTAGTTGTATATTAAAATTTAGATACTTGCTTGATAAAAAAATAATAATTCTTAAATTATTTTGAGGGATACAAAGGTGTTTTTCACCAGAAGCTTTTTTAAACTTAAGGGATTTTTATCAGGATTAAAAAATAACAAGTGTTATTGAGTTTTATAGCAGCTGGTGAATTTTATTACCTGAGACAGAAGCCTGACTAGGTGTTTCACCTGTTTCCATTCTTGATGCTTAGCTAACTAATTGTCTACTGGCTGCTGGCTGTGGCTTTCAGTTCAGAAAACAAACATATCCTTGGTCATAATTAAAGATGGATGACGTATCCACTGCCATAGCAGGAATTATGATCTACTGCAGCCGCCCGCCCGGGGGCCCTCAAGATGTGTGTAACTCTGAAAAATACAAACTAGCAGAGCTATGACTGCATTACGATGTGTCAAACTTTCATTTCCAAAAGTAAAGATGGATTCTACACAGTATTTTCTCTTTATTCATGCTGGTGTGACACTAAACGGCGTGACCTACTAAAGCCTCACTGCTCAAGTAATAAATGTGTCACAAGAGTCGTTCAGTAAACAACTGACAGTGCATCAGAGTGACCACAATGACTTCAACACTGCTGCTGATTATTTACATGGTGAGGGAAAAGGGCTGGGCTCCAGGAACTCAACCTGCTTCCTGCCTGGAAGACACCACAGCTCAGATACAGTGTGACATCACTGGGCCATGCTCTGATGGTGTGAGGTGGAGAAGAAACAGAGTGAAAGTCAGGGACACTAGAAACTCACTTTGTTCCCCTCCATTTTAATTACTTCAGCATTTCGCAGAAAAAAAAAAAAAGCGTTGTGACCGATTACTCTCTTGACACCTCTTGGTTTATGCTTCTGTTTTGTAACGAGTGACTGAGCTGACATGAGTTTCGTGGAGATTGTCAGCATGGACCAAAGTCAGTGTGTGGAAAAATAATACAGCTGTCGACTTCCCTGCTCTATAATATCACCCGACTCTGCCTCAATGTGTAAACTAATACTCTCAATATTACACATGATGCTTATTCATTAACCTCCATATTTACTGATATTGTGTTACAAAATACACAATACAATAATCTGTAAAAAGACATTTTACATTTGATTGTTCACTACGTGTCCTTGATTTTTTTTTTGTCTTTTCTTTGGTTTTCGGCAGTTGACTATTTTTATGAACAACATAATTGAGCAAATGTCTCAGATGAATGAAACTCAGATGAATCCGTATAGTAAATATCAGTGCAGCTGCAGCCCTTCTAGAAACGTTCAGTGCAACAGTATTTCCGAGTGCCAGTCTTCAAACTTTGACCTCGCATCGGAAATTTGAATTGCAAATGTGACTAAGACTATTTAGGTCAGGCTGCTGTAACTAACAGTTGTGAACACGGCTTCCCGGACACACAAAAAGTGTAACATTGCTTGTTTAAGATCATTCACCAAGTTATTTATTGAAAGTACAGCTGTATCATTATGGCCCATTTTACACACTTTATACTCCCACTTACACAGGATTTCTGCAGTAGAGATAAGAACAAACGCGCTTCCTTCCAGAGTCTCTCATGAAGCAAAAACAAGGGGAAGGCCAATGACATGCGTGAGACAATCTTCAGCAAAACACACAAATGCCACACTCACTTTGCTTTTGTGTTGCAAAAATTTTAATATTGACAGGAAAAGTCTGAGGGAGTGGCTTTATCCAAGCCGAGAAGAAAACATTTTCAGCACTACTCTTTAAAAAGGAATTGTTCGTCTTATGACCCTAAATATACTTTTTGTGAGAAGACATGATGAAAATGAGCCAACACACATCCACTTGCACAATCAAAACGTTATTAGAATCGAGGCAACAAGATCAAGCTACATATAATGCTACAGTTATGACCAAATTGACAAAACTGGTGGAAACAAAACTGGAGACTTTGTATCAAATAATACCTCTCAAACAAAGCAAATACAGTGAACTGAATAGCATTAGCTCATTTTAGAATGGAGTCCGTTACAATAGTCTACCTTATATACTGACCATTTATTCTGACTATTTGTGAGAATGTCCAACACACTCTTCTCAGTATATTTCCTGTGACTCTGTTAGCTTTAATGATCTTGAAGATGCTTAAGACTTTGTCTCTAAGTATTATCATGATTCAACAACACCAGAAAACGCACGGGAGGTTGAGAAAGGAATCAGTTGAAAAAGAAAGAACGACTGAAATAACTGAGATGAAAAGGCAATTATCCTCCTCCTTCTGTAAAAGAAAGAAATCTCTGTCTCACACATAACACCAATAACAAATTAATAAAACTCTTGTCCATTTTATGTTGAGTGCTTCTGCTTCAGCCCTTCTGAGCCAAAACACAGACAGCAACATTCTACCTTGTGCTGTTATGGAGTTACTTCTACAGTTTTTCTTTGATATCTTTTATGTAACATAAAATACATTAAAGAAACGTAGCATAGTGCGCAGCCCTACACACTAGATTTTCCCACACTCTTTTTTGGAAAATGAGCTAATATCTGTCACAGCAGCCATAGGAGAGGTTCCAAATATCAGAGTTACAGCAGCATGGTGAGAGACACCAAAATACTCTCATCAAAGTTGGTGTTATTTTTCAACATTAAAATCTTTGTCTCTTGGACTGTATAGTCTTGAATATGACATCGCAGAAGCATTTCCCCCTTCATTTCCATTGTGCAGATATGCGACCCAGACCCAAAGAAACAACATTTTTGACTAAAGCCAAAGCAAATTTCAAAATACCATTGGAACAGAAAGCCTGAATTATTAAAAGCTTACTACATGGCATGCAATAAAGGTTATAATGTGCTCCACAGCGCTTAGGTTAAACTACAATTCAGCATTTCTTGTTGCACCTCTTCCCTTGGATTTACTGTACATCAGGTGATGTCACCAGTTTTGGCCTGAACTCGTATTGATATGGACATATGACCCCCGCCCTACGCGCGCACACACGCACATACAAAAACAAACCAATACACAGCCTAGATTAAAGCCAGCGAGTTAAACATTAGAAGGGAAACTCAATGAGGAAAACATAGGTGCTGAGAGAGTGTGAATTAAGCAGAGAGATAAAAATAAAGAGTTGCACGACAAGGGGAAGGGGTAGAACAGAGGCAAACACGACTAGAGAATATTTTACAGATCTTTACCATAATGACTGACCCATTTCACTTGCACTCTGTACTTCCTCGCCCTGAAAAGAAGCTAGCTGTATGAGACGAACATGCCTGGAGGGCCACCGCAATTTAAATACAGCAAATATTTGGCCAACAGTTTAAGGTCTCTATGGCAACACATCCCAACTTGGGTTACAATTAGGCCTCTCGCCAATGGAATGTTCAATGCCATCAACAAGTTTTTCGAATGGGAAAAATATAAATACAATTTCCTGTTTCTCAGTCCTTCACTGATGCTGATGCGATTTGCAATCTGGCTGTGAGAGATACATGCAACGATACAGAGAATTCTTGTTTTATTTATTAGAGCATGACCAATATATCACTTTGGCTGACATTGGCATGTCACAAGATGTATCAGTATTGGCTTATATGCTATCAATATCACACACTATCAATAATTTAAAGAACATATTGCAGAAACAGATGGGGTGACTTATATTAAATTTCCAGTGAAGTTCACTGTTTCAATGCACTGTTGTCATTTAAGTGAGTCAACTTTCAGTGTTAATCTGTAAAATAGTCTGCTTCCATTGCATGCTTTTAATACAAATATCTGATAACCTCATTTTAAGGACCATAGTGAAAAAAGTACTCTGTATCAGCCAATATCGGATTTGAACTTTATGACACCCTTTAATCAGTATCAGTTCCAAAAATGTTATATCAGTCAGGCTCTGTTGTTTATTTAACAACCCTTTATAGAGTTTACAGCACACTACTTTTAGTGTGATAACTACATTTTGAGTATCTTAACACATTTCTAGCATTGATTGTTACTAGGGGAAATATTTTGGTGTCATTTTTTGATTTACTGAGTAGTCGCTATAGTTTTCTATCGAATTTTCCATTTAGTCCAAGTAAACATCTTCAAATTAGACACCAAAACTCAAACATGTCCAATACTGTAAATATTGCTAGAGCGATAAATGACTCCAACTATTAAATACGATGATCAGTTTTTAGGATGATTACTTTCTTGTCATGTTCAGCTCAGACTACTAATTAGATTCATCAATATCTGCTTTGACACAAGTCTGCATCATTTTATAGGAATCAAGAGGAGCAAAACTTTGAAAATTCAATGTAGGATATCTGGTCATACAGCCTGACTGATAGCAATGAAAGGACATATTGGACACCTTAAATCACTTCCCCAAAACCGTCTTAATATCATAGCACTTATGTAATCACACTGTGCACCAACGTTATTGGTTCCAATGGGCAGAGGCCTTTTACACGCCAAGAGTTTGAGTTGAAAAGTTAAAGTTAAGTTGAAAAAACATCACTACAGCAATATTTTTGCTTCCTTTCTTTTAAAATCGATTTTTTTTTTCAGAGGCTCTTCAAGGTGCGCATACAGACAAGGCAAAAACACCGAGCTATAGAGAAAACGTAACGTTTCCTGGACACTACTTACCGCTTTAAGCTGCTCCAATCGGTCCTTCATTTTACCGACGGTTAAATTCACACCACAATATTGTCTAAATGGTTCAGAAACTAGTCCAAATCACTGAATTCCTCAGCCAGCTGGCGAGCTAGCTGTCCGACGGGAGCCAAACGCCAATGGAAAATTGAACTCCTCAGGAGTCTTGACAGAGGTGTCTGAGAAAACGACTTTTTCGGAAAGGAGGAGTCTTTCCGTCGGGTTTCCGTGCAATATGGCTGCTGCTGGTATTAAAACCTGTGTTTTTTTCCCTTTGCTAAATCTCCTCGCTCAGGGGATTAAAACAACAGTTGTGTAGAGCGGCATAATCTGCCTCTCCGTTGGCCGCCAGTAATCATTCTAACGCGCGTTTCCGGCTCACGCATGCGCACGGCGGCCCCCCTACAGGCAGAGGAAGCCACGCCCTGAACCACCTGCAGCAATGATGCGTTCATGTGTTGTGTGAAGAATTTCTCTCCCGAGCTACTTTTCTGGGAAAGTGGGTGAAAATTTCATAGGGCTTCATGTTATACCGACGTGCTGTCCGTTAGTGGTATCATTAGTTGCCTCTGGTTTCTTGATCGGCTCTGTACTGTCACTTGAACGCAGCTTGGGGTATCGTTAGGGCAAGGTGGTGCACATTACAGCCGTGATATTTGGACATAGTTAAGCAACAAGATAAACCAGATTTAGTTTTTAAGTTTCATCTCTGAATTCTTCGCAATGTAAAAGATGTGAACATTTAATTTTGGCCCTCGTTATCATGTTAACACTTCCTGAATACTGTGATCTGGTGCTACGGGAGGAAAATTGCTGTCTTTAGACCTGCCCGCAAGTCTAATCACTGGGTGTTTCATTGTTTGGATCAGAGTAATTATGTTTCTTCAGCAATCAATTTCTCTTATCCTGCGCCTGAATAATTGCTCATTACAGCTTGGGTAACGTTGAATTGGCCGTGTCTTTCTAACGTGGGCCCAATGAGGGCCGCGATATGCATTTATAAGGGGGTTCAAAACTGAAATTTTAATATTTGCCGTTGATCCATCCTAACGTGATTAACAAAAGGCAATCAAAGGAGCACATCATAAACGAGCAAAGCACTTACGTAATCACGTTAGGGACGTCCAGTGAGCCCTGAATGAAACATGACTGGCACCTGGTGGCCACCACTGAATACACTCCAGTAATGTTTTGAGATTAGATACGTTTTAATATATGATGAGCTCCGTTCTTGGGTCTCATTACAAAGGCATGCTGAGGAGCTCCTGACAACCCAGCCGCCTGTGCATTATGTATTCACTCAAATTTAACAGCCGACTACAGCAGCACAAACACCACACACTCCATATTCACAAATATCTGTAAACCCAAACAAGAGTGACCAATGTTTCAGTTCCTGTGTGATCAGAAATTGAAATTTAGTAATAGTAACTACCTGAAGAGAATAAAGGTACTTGAAGAGATTTAAAAGCTTAAAAACCAGACAGCTATATTGAGAATGTTTTTATTCAAAGTTTACTCCCCTTAGTGTGTCCAATACACCGTACAACAGCATAATGTAAGCTGCTTAAGTGCAGTGGAGGGTGCTCAATGATGAAGAATAGCACGTTGCCATGCCAATGACAACACAGGGGTGGGTGTGTCTTAAACAGTGACATTAGAAACACGACTATATCACCAAGTTTTTAGTTTTAAAACAAACAAAAAAGGAATTCAAAAATAAAAATATCTGAAAAGGGATTTTACAGTAAAGGGGCAAAAACAACTTCCTGTCCACAGTTGAGGAGGGGCTTCAGAGAACAAACAGGTTAGAGGTCATCTTCTTCATCTGGGAGTGCTGTCTGTGATGCAACCTGGACAGAGGAGAGACATTTTGTGTACTAAGCACATGCAAAAGGAGCTACTGAATCGTAATCACCTAAACACATGTAACCCCAGTATGGTCATACTCACATGAAGATCTTCCTCATACTTCGCAGCCAGAGTAGGATCCATAGTGATCTCTGGGGGAGCAAGGGCAGGCATTTCCACAAACTCCAGGTTGGGATCGCCAATCAATTTCCTAGCTAGCCACAGGAAAGGCTTCTCGAAGTTGTAGTTACTCTTGGCAGAAATATCATAGTACTGGCAACAGAAAAATATACACGGCAGTTAGAAACGTGATCATGTGCACATCAGCATATACAGTGATGTGAAGAATTTACTACCTGCAGGTTCTTCTTGCGGTGAAACACGATGCTCTTGGCCTTTACTTTTCGGTCTTTAATGTCCACCTTGTTGCCGCAGAGGACAATGGGAATGTTCTCACAGACACGGACCAGGTCACGATGCCAGTTGGGTACGTTCTTGTAGGTGACTCGAGAGGTGACGTCGAACATGATGATGGCACACTGAGCTGTGGAGGGAGTGTGTAAAGTTTAAAATGCACTGAAACATGCAGCCAATTGGCTCTACTCCTGGTTTACTAATGAGGACAGCATGCTGAGGATTGATCACCTTGAATGTAGTAACCATCTCTCAGGCCTCCAAACTTCTCCTGGCCAGCTGTGTCCCACACATTGAACCTGATGGTTCCTCTGTTGGTGTGGAAAATCAGCGGGTGGACTTCTACTCCCAGAGTGGCTAAGATTACAAGCAAAATACAATGACATGAGAGAGAACAAAAGCTCAACTCAGGTGTACCTGATGGAGATGAGGGGTTTCAGATCTGCCAATTTGCATCCAAATGCAGTTTTACAGTTAAAGATTGTCATGTCAGTGCTCTGATGTATTGTTTGTGTACTGCAAACCAAGTCGAGTTTGGCATTTCTTTCAGTCTGTTACTTCGGGGTGAGAACAGCCAAGTGCGCTCCAAATGACGCAACCACTTTTAAGAATAACCTGCATCGCGTTAAAAAGGCACTTACCAACATATTTCTTCTCAAACTCTCCTGTGAGATGCCTCTTCACAAAGGTCGTTTTACCGGTGCCTCCATCGCCGACCAGGACGAGCTGCAGGAGATACGCCAGTGAACGCTAGCTGAAACTGGTTTGGAACGTGACTGCCTCAAACTTCACGCCAGCGCAGCTGGCGTTAGCTTTAACATGCGACAGGGGAAAAAAAAACCAAAAAAAAAAAAAACACTTACCTTGAACGTCACCACCGGTACCGACTGTGCCATTGATTGCGCCGTGGTTGCGAGTTATCTGAGTTCAACAAAACAAGGCGGGATTTGTTAGCACGCTGTCCGTCATCTCTGCCCAAACTGGTCATTACCAACATCAAGCTAGCCGCGTTAGCTCGTGTTACATCTCACATTGTCTATTACAACCCCCCGAAATTCACATCTAACGTGAAGGCGGATTTGTCGGTTTAACGTCTTTAAACCGTCCAATTTGCCAAACGCCGCACAGCGAACCAAAGAAAACAAGCGGTATTCTCCCGCTGGCGGATGCTAGCAGGCTAACAGGCTTCTAGCGAATGCGCCACACTCCGCGCGACCGCACTTTTTCTTGTTCGACTGGAACAATCGGACTGGGAGACTACCAAATGGGTTCCATTTCGGTCAAAAGACAAAGACGACTCTCACCCAGACGCTGAAATCGAGCACTAAACGTAGTTTTTGTTAACAACTGGGACTCCAAAACGGGTAATTAGGTGCCATTTCCAAGAACAAAGCAGTGAAGTAAGCGCAAGTCCTGCTCGCCGAACCGTTAGCTCGCATGGCACGGAAGCCATTCTATTCACCGTGCTAACGGCTAACTTAGCTGGGAGTTAGCGCGAGAGGAAAAAAAACCATTGGCCTACTCCAGTTGCACGCTGTTAAACTCGCAACATCCCACGAATCCAGTGTCCACCTCGCACTTTGCCCTCGTTTTAACTTACTTTCCTCACAAGCACAAACTTGAAATATCGGATGGGCCGCGGTCGGAGATGAATATGCACTCACCGGTGTCGCCACTAAGAGAGAAAAGAAGTAAATGGCTGCGTTCGCGGGACACTCAGCGTGGCCTATGAATCTGTTTCCGCCCTTATCACGTGACCGCCGCAGCGTCGACGTCAGTGAATGCAGCACAGCGCTGTGAGCGTGATTCAGCAGCTCCGATGGACCGTATGTGCACGTCGTGTTATCATCAGGATCTTTTGTGAGACAGAAGTCCCTTAGCCAAACATCTTAAACTCACTTTTCCCATCAGACCAAAGATTTAGTTTACTATGAAAGACAGAAACAGGCAGCAGAGTTTATTACGTTTATTGTTAATTATATGACAGGTTCATCGATCGGCCATCTTCTACTAATATAAAGTAACATTCTTTTATTCCAGGACCACAGAAAATCAAACAGAAAAATTAACAGTTAGCTGATTTATTTCAGTGTCTTAAAAAGCTTTGACAATACACAAATACACTCTGGCAGGCTGTTACATCAGATTATAAAGGTGCATCAAAAGTGCAACAGAAAAGTCTCTCCAACATCATAAAAGTGCAATATCACACATCTTTTCATATATATGTATATATATTTCCTGACAGAATATGAGGCTGCAGGGGTGCTCATATGTAACTAACCAGCAAATGTGTAAAGCTTCAACTCATCTCTGTAATGCATAGTGGTATAAGAGGCCATGTGTAAGTCTATCTGTAAGGGTAGTCTGCCTTTATGTTGGCTGCTATTTCAGCCTCCCACTGATCTCCATTGTTGAGCAACTTCTCTTTGTTGTACAGCAGCTCCTCGTGCGTTTCAGTGGAGAACTCAAAGTTGGGACCCTGAGGAAGGAATTACAATTGAATAAAAAGGTCTAAACCAATATGGATGATACAAAGAATGAGGTTGTACATTTAAATTTTGAGGAGGGGATGAGTGCTTAATGTCCTATTTGAGCCTTTTTGTTGAAGGTAGAACTTGACTTTTAGAGTCCTTAAAACTTTTTCTTCCAGTTAAGGCTTGAATACGGTTCAAATAAATACCATTTTGAGTTTTGTGATCACATCTAGAGCCAAAACTGTAATTAATGTCCAGAATCGAGGGCAGGGTGACAGGTTTTACACAAAAACTGACAAAAGTAGTAGTGTGAAGACTGAAAAAAGAATGCATGAAAGAAAGAGGAGTACACTGGGGCCTGGATAAACAGAGTACTGAGTAAAAACAACAATTAATAATGCTCTGTAAATTATGAGACTGATAGTTATGTCCACATAAGGGATCTTAAATGTCAAACATTTCAAGCAAAAATGACAGAAGAACAGTTTCCACCAAGGTTAAGCTCTATACAATGTGCTGCTCAGCACAAAGGCCCAGTTGTTACCTGAACAATAGCGTCGACAGGACAGGCTTCCTGGCAGAAGCCACAGTAGATGCACTTGGTCATATCGATGTCATAGCGAGTGGTTCTCCTGCTGCCATCAGCTCGCGTCTCAGCCTCAATAGTAATGGCCTGCAGTCACCACAGGAACAGAAAAGGGAGACAGAATACTTCATAGTCAACACGGTTGCATGATCTGATTTGTGAGGCAAAAATACATCTATAAAAGCAAGACAAGTCTGTCCAAATGTCTGTCTGTCCCCCCTCATAGTGCCAAAACCATTCATCAGATTGACTCCGAACTTGTCAGGCGTGTTGCTGATGAACCCACATTGTGGTCAAAGACCTTTGCACCTGTTACGAATTAAAAACATGTCTCAAGTTTTTCTTTGTTGTTTAATGTTACATAAAAGATTAAAAAACATCAAAAGCACAGACGCATATCTTCAAGGGCTGCAGTCCATGAAGTGATTAGTTGGTCAAAAGAAATAATAATCACTCATTAGTCAATCATAACCCAAAAAGTGGAGGATTTTGATGAAATTTTCAGGAGAGGCGTAAATGGCCTGAGGAACAATTGCTTAGATGTTGGTAGCTCATCTTCTAGATCCAGGAATTTTGTTTGGGGATTTTTACAGGAAACGGGTTCCTTTTTTTTAAGCGAACAAAGTGTGTACTTGTGTTCACCTGTGCAGGGCAGATGGCCTCACACAGCTTACAGGCAATGCAGCGCTCCTCCCCGTTGGGATAGCGACGGAGGGCGTGTTCTCCTCGGAAGCGGGGTGACAGAGGGCCTTTCTCAAATGGGTAGTTGATGGTGGCAGGTTCACGGAATAGGTAACTCATGGTCATCGCCAAGCCTACAGGGAGATGAAATTTTCATCAAAAAGCCATGTTTTTTGTTTTTTTTTTTTAATCTCCATAAATGGTGTCATTTTGTAGACGACAACGCTGGCTAGAAATAATTAACTTTTGGACTTTCAAGATCAAAAGACAAGGTCAACAAAAGGTGAAAAAAAAGCATATTTTGGACATTACTAATGAATGAACAGACACTGAGAGCTCCAAATGGTGTCATTTTGTAGCTGACCGCACTGGCAACAAATGATAAACTAAGATCATTGATAGGATACAGACTTAGAACTAACTGCGAAGCAGCACGTTCACACCATCATAATTGTAACACAAACGTTGTGCTGTGAGTAAAATTTGTATGTCTACTGACATGTGGGAGGGGACTGTTTGGGTCTGCGCTCTACGGGTGCTTTCTAGCTGAAAACACTGGACATACCGAACTCTATGTGGATGTATTTTATAAAGTGTAGAGTAGTTTTATTGACCACAATTCAAGTATTCATTTTGTTGGACAGTTGGAAATGTTTTGAAACCTCTATGCTTCTTCATATTTTCATCAAGACTACAGTAGAAATACCATAAGTTTTTTTGATTTAACTGTGACATTTTTTGTTGTGTAACATTTGATGTCCTTCCACTTTTTAAGTAAAAAGTACTAAACTAAAAATAATACTTGTGGCGACAAGTTATTGCACAGTTTGGTAGGTTAGTGGGTGGGTTATTGTGAGTGAGCATTTATAGCAAAAGGTATGCAGAACTGAAGAGAAAATAATTTTAACGAACACTTCACACCATGCATGTTTAACAAATGTATCCATTTTTATTAGCTATGAATCCAGGGCACAAGGGAATAAAATGATTTGAATTAAAATTTGAATACACAGACAACACCACAGTAGTGGTGTAAAGTTTACGTTGTTTTCTGTAGTTTTTATTTTTTTGTTCCCATGTAACCAAACTAGAGAATACTGTACTCTGAGAGTACTCCCTGTACCCTACTATCCTTTGATACCGAAAACTCTGGCTTTAACCAGCTTTGTACATGACATCAGCTTTCCAGATAGAAACCATACATGACCTCTAAAGAGTTCAGTCCAAAGGAGGGTAGTGGCAGCCCGGTCAGTGATGGACCTCAGGTCTGTCGGCAGCTCCTGGGCATTTACATACTCTACAAAGACAATTGGGGAACTGAGGTAATTTTAAACACCACAATGTCACATTAAAGTGGCTCTTGCCTTGTAGCAGTACTTACTATAGCCCTCTCTGCGTACACCCAGGCTGAATGAGCGCATGACACCAAGACCAAATGTACCTGGAGACAGACACGAAACGTGATGTGCAGATTCCTCATTTTGTTCTTACAGTTTTGGTGTTACTCTGCCTCAGTAGTACCTGGCCTTGAGTAGCAGTGGAGAAGGCGCACACTCTGTGCAGTACACATCTAAGATAAGGGCACAAAGTAGGTGAGTAAAAAATAGTTTACCTTAGACAAACTAACATGCCCTCAGCAGGTACAGGCAACCTTGTGTGTAGAAAAAAAGGGAACAGTAAGAGAGGGATTGAAACTGCCAAATAATACGCGTCCTGTAATCTGGCGCCCTAAATCCCTTCTATTACATCAGTACATGTGCTGTTCACGACACTCCGACAGAGTGGGAAAAACGGAAACATGGCGGATTTACACTAATGGAGCTACTGGAGGCATAATCAGCGCTTCACTTCAGGTATGTCTCCGTTTCGCTGGACCTTCTCTCATTAAATTGGCATCACTTTTTTGTTAATTTTAACATGGTAAATAATTAGCTAGAAATAAGTATAACATTTGTTTGATTGGTTAGAAAACTGTAAAAATGTTGATAATACACAAAGGCTATATTAACTACATACTGCGGGTGACAGTACAAAATTGTGCACCCATTTAATACGTGTTTAACGTTTACCTACAGGCTGAATGTGGCCTATTTGGCACTATACTTTTGAACGGTATGACTTGAACGCCTCATTATAAATTGAATAACTGTCAACAAGATTTGGCTGTGGCTGATATAAGGCTTGGTGATTCCTTCAAGTAGTGTCTTTCAAAACGTGGCCTTTTATCTTTATGAAGCAGATACGTTTGCTACACCAAAGTAAACCTTGACTTCATAACAGTAAAGTTCCTCGGCTATCAGCTGGTTAATGACGGTCCAATTATCAAAACACAAGCAACACCTCCATGACATTTCCTAACCCCGCAACTGAAAACAATCGTCAACAGTCGCAAGTTCCCCTTTCTGACAGCCGTACACTCCACTTACCTCTGTTACAAGTTTTGGAAGAACCGCAACACGCGGAGCTGGCGCTCAAACTGCGCAATTGTATTTCTGCTGCGTTCACGTCCTCCTCGTTATTCATCGTTGTCATTTCAAAGGCGCTCCAGCAAGCGTGGAACAAAAAACAAACCAAAAAAAAAAAAGGCCACGTTTGTTTTCAGGTCAAGATGAAGCACTGTATGATACGCTCACCACTCACTGTGATGTCACGTTTGTCACATCATATTTGAGGAACCGGGGAGCGTATTATTGCCAAAAACATAACGTATTGCTTCTCCACGGGGAGGCTCTAATAAAGGACGTCAAATGGTAATGAGAGGGAGGCCGAGGGGGAGAGAGAAAGAGAGAGAGAGACCATGAACAGCACGAGTGAGCGGGAGAGGAAGTGTGTCTTCCTCTCTCATCACTGGTTGAGTTTACTCGTGCCTTCTTCAACAGCCGAGTGATCAAACATGACGGAAATGTAAAAGGTAAGTACATTTAAAACCATCTTTAAGGGATTTGTCCGCAGTCCTGTTGATTTGGTTGTTTATTTTATTGTCGAAATAAAGGAAGAACGTTTATGTAGGCTACTGTAAAATTAAATAAATAACACAGGCCAGTAGATGCTGTCTTGAATTGTTATAACGTAGTACATTCGTATTCAGCATCAACACTTATGCACACACTTACAATAACAACAACTACTCCAATAACAACCTAAACGTGTGCAAGGCATGGAAGTTTCAGGTTAAGGCACTGAAAACTGATCACTGGCATGTAGGAGGCACTGCACAGTCTCAAGCATGTATCGGTTTTACACAGTCCTGATAATGGGTGCAGTCACATGCCGATTAATGAAGAGCCTGCTCTTGTTTGCTAGGAAGATGTTGAGCCAATCGAGTCAAACCCAGAAGAACATCAGTGAGGAGGACAGCTCTGGATCTGATGCAGGGTCAGGGGTTGGCCCGGAGCCTGAGACCGACCGGTTTGGCTTCATCGTGACCAGCAAATGCACGGCTGGGTGAGAAGTTCCACATTTGTACTTACTTATACAGCGTATTATGAATACCAGGTAGACCACTTCACCATTCACTGACGTTTATTTATCATTTTAAAGGAACAGTTCACCCCAAAAACTTAATTCAATCATTATTGTTTTACCCCCATGTTTAAAGAAAGTCAGGTGCAGTTTCATAGTCTGGCAGAATCCAGACCAATGCATTTAGAATCTGTGCATTTCCAAATTGTTGGATTACATAAAGTAGTAAGAGTATTCTGCCTGTGTTGCATATCTTTGTTACAAATATTTGACAACCTCATTCAAGGGACCATTGTGAAAGATGTCTGTATCAGCCAATATCACATATTGGAACTTTTTCGGCCAGGCTCAAATGTAAAGGCTTTCTAGAATGGTAGAGAAAAATGTACAACATTGTCTCCATAGTATGAGGTTTCCCTTAACAAAAAAAAAAAAAAAATCAATCTCCAAATTTCCTGGTCTCAGTGGGAAAGCTGCCGCTTTTAAATATTTTCCTTCTCTAAAAGTGAAGTTTAGGACTAACAAATGCAAAATGTTTCCACCACAGAGCGTTAAAAAATGAAGTTTGAAAAAGGATAAACACTCTGGGGGGTTCTACGTTAATGTGTTCTCTGTGTTTCTCAAACATGAGAAACACAGGACATTTCTACTTTTTAGATAATGCACCTTTTCAGGATCAGTTGACAACGTGTTTAGATTACACATGATCAATAATTAAAGAGAAGATCCTGGACTAGGGTAAAGCCTTATAAATTCAGAGTAAGACCAGCTGAGCAAACTGCCATCTTCACACTTTCCTCATTGATAACATCCTGAGCTGTTGCCATGGGGACGAAACACAGCTACCGTGTGGTTTTCCTGTTTCCTGTCCTGATTTTAAGAGTGCTGTTGTTCTGTAATGACAACACACAAAGTGCATGCAGAAGCCACTGCATGCCAACACAAGAGGTGTCCAGTTGAATGTTTGTTGTTTACCATTAGAGTCCATAGATGTGAAACAATGAAGCTTTTCTTTTACTGAGTACGGTTGTTTCACGTTGTAAATATTTACCTACTGTTATGCTCCATCAGGAGCGTGGGCCCACCGCCTGAGTTGGTGAGACAGAGGGAGGCTAAATGGATAAACATCATTGCCCAATGGGACCGCATCTTGTTGAAGAAGACCAGTAAGGTGTGTCTGCTTAGAGACCTGAAGTTCCCGCTATAAAAAATATCAACAGAATTTTTGCCAAAGATATTTGAACATGTGGAAGCATTAAAATTACAGATACTAAATCAATGACTTCATTCTGATTAGCTGCTAGTACAGAACAGCTTGTGCTTTTCAAGTCAGAATGTCTCCAAGTTAGGTATAATGGTGACATTCATGCTCTGAGCTGATCCTCGCACTCATGATGCCACTTCAGGTCAAGCTGCAGTGTCAGAAAGGCATCCCAGCCTCGCTCAGAGCGAAGTGCTGGCCGATGCTGTGCGGCGCTTTGGACAGGATGAAACAAAACGATGACCTTTACCAGGTAAGACACCCCAATACTTTGACATCAGCAGCAGCGGCAGCGTCGGATGGCGGGGCTTTGAACTTGATTTGTAGTGTGTTTTGTCTCTGTGTTAGTTCCTGGACTCGCAGTCCGCCCTGCAGAGCTGGGTGGACGTGATCGAGAGAGATCTGGACCGACAGTTCCCATTCCACGAGATGTTCCTGTCCAAGGACGGACACGGGTATGACACATTTCTACTTCTGTTTGTCTCTGTTGGCAAGCTGGTGGCCTTTGTGACTGTTGATTGTGTTGTGTGTGCGCAGGCAGCGTGGTTTGTTCCGGGTGCTGAAAGCCTACACACAGTACCAACCAGAAGAGGGTTACTGCCAGGCACAGGGGCCTGTTGCTGCAGTGCTGCTGATGAACATGCCTGCTGAGGTAGTGACTAATAACACTGCTCACCCTGTCCAACAACCGACATGTCTCAAAAATCTCTCACCTCGATTTCATTTAAAAATAAAAGTCAATAGCAGACACTGAGTCTTTGCCAATTTTCTGTTTATATTTTTGTTAAACAGAGCCCTGGAATATGTATAGAGAGAAAAAAAAAATAGAGAGGCCATGTTTCACTAGAATGAGGTTTGAAATGCTATTTGCGGGCCCAAGATTGAACTCGTTCCCAAGTTTTAAAGGCTACACACAATACAGCCTCTTTGCTGTAGTGTTATACAAGGCTTTTCTTTCGCCATTAAAGGAGAACCCCTCATGTGACCAAAGTGCACCAAATGCACATCCTCGGGTTATCAGCAACACACCTATCAGCATCTGATGAAAAAAATCAGACAGACAGACTACTTGTGTAGAAGAAAAAAAACACTTATCTTGTGCATGCAACAGTATTTTCAGTGCTCGACGGAGTAAATCACGGCCTAATAATATAATATGTTTGTCTCACCCTGGCTCCAAGCTGCTAAAACACTGGCTTTTTTGACATTGTTTATGGTAAAGGACGGAAAACCAACATGGTAATATCCCCGATACCCAAACAGTTTCTATATACTAGTAACCTCCACGTTTACATTAACTACTGAATCATCATTTTATGTGCCATCTAACCTCCTGTGACCTTGGTAGGAGGCCTTCTGGTGTCTGGTGCAGATCAGCAAGCAGTACCTGCCTGGATACTACAGCCCGCTGCTGGTGAGGACCCCCCCCCCACTTCCAGAAGTTTGAAACGCTGTGTAAATAACACAATGTGAACAATTTTATAAAGCGTTACACAGCCCATGTCATGATATCCTTTCTTTGATATAATCACGTTGTTTTACAAAGTGGTGAGAAACATTCTTGCTTGGGAAGGCCCAAACCTGCCAAGGTGCCCCATAATGACAGACTGATGAAAATCACCTGTTACCAATGAACCTGGTTCCCTGACAAATTCCAACAGGCTTCTTTTGACATTTATTGGTTGTCCTTTTTAGATTTTGAGGAATTAAAGTCTTAAATTTAAGAGGAAAAAGATACCCGTCCTCTAACGTAACCCACTAGACATACCACTTTTTTTGGCACTATATTTCAAGCTTGTTCCTCGTAAAGTTAGGACTCTCTTGTTATAAAATAACGACTTTATTCTTATCATGGTTTTACTTTTTTTCTCGTAGCATTTTGACTTTTTTCTTGTAAATATGGAACTTTATTTTCATAACATTTTGAGCATATTCTTGTAAATTTATAACTTTATTTTCAAAGTCTCCCAATGCATTGTCCACTGTGGCGCACGCTACATCGTAGATTTGTGCTTTGAATTTACCATAAAGAACTTCAATTCAAGGAAACAATAAATCATCCAATTACAATTGTCTTTCAATTGAAGTTTTGTGTAAAAGTAATTTGTTACTTAGTAATAAAAATGTGCAAGTTTACAACTCTCTTTGATCAGTACTAGTTTATCATACAGTACATTATTTATTTTTTTTTTTTTTTAAAAGTCTATTATTAAACCTGTAAAATAAATTATTGTACAGCTCTCTGATGTCTTGAATTCACTATACTGTGTGCTCCTGTAGGAGGGAGTCCTGTTTGACGCAGCCATGCTGACCTGGGTCCTGAAAAGAACGTGTCCCGCCGCACACAGACACCTGCAGCACCACGGCGTGGAGCCCCTCATGTTCGCCACCGACTGGCTCATGTGCCTCTTCACGCGTCACCTGCCCTTCAACACGCTGCTGCGTGTCTGGGACCTCTTTTTCTGCTACGGTTCGTCCTCTGTGTGGGCTGCAGTTTAAATTAATTCCTTAGAGAACTTCTTTGGTAAAAAAAAAAAAAAAGTCTGAGTATTTTATTATGCTGCTTTGAATATGCTGGTGTAAGATATATCTTATAATTCCTTTCACCCGTTCAAAGTGACAGCTTGTTAACTGTGTTCACAAATAGATGTAATTTTATCATATGCGGACCCTTACCTGTCCTCTCTTGTACACAGGGGTGCGGGTGCTGCTTCAGGTAGCGGTGGTGTTGGTGCGTCGGGTGCTGGGCCGGCCTGAGCAGAGGAAGAAGTGTCAGGGTCAGGTGGAGACGCTGGAGAGGCTGAGGGGCGTTAGGGAGGAGGTCCAAGAGGAAGACGACGCCTTCATCGCGGAGGTAAGACACATCATACGTGGCTTGCGTTGAGAAGAGCAGCAAGTGGAAAAAAAAATCTGGTTTACTAGATACCAGTTACTTCCATCATTAAGAATTTAGGGTGTTCTGCTCTTCAGTTCAGCTTTTTGTGCACAAATACAGTAATAATAATCTGGCATGTTGTGAAATTGGGTAAAGGGTATGTTAATTAACATTAGTTAAGTCAGTTAATAAGCATTTACCCACAGTTATTTAATGTGCCAACTAATCAACAGTTTATATGTTAACTAAGATACTATTCATTCATTATTGAATAGTTTAAGACTATTAAGTGTCATTTTAGGATTATGCATGTTTAACATTACAATGGGGCTCACAAAGAGCATGAATTAAGCATGAGCATGAGTTAATAAATAATTTCAGATTAATATAGGAAGTGTCTGTGTCTAAATGTTTTCTCAATGTATTATTTAAATGTGTGTTACTGGACATTAGTATGCTCACTAATATTAACAGTATGGTTAGATGAAACATGAGGACTGTAAGTTATTACATGACACGTTAACTGTTAATAAATGCTTAATTACTGCATTAACTGTTAATTTATGTATCCTTACTGTAAAGTGTTACCATGTGTAATGTAAGTTATCATTTCACTGTCATGTATGTATGATTAAAGTGATTAATTTCTAGTGAAGTAACTTCACTCAGAGAAAAGGGGTGCAGAGGAACGATAGCGAGTTTGTCTTGGTGCAACCACACCACATGAAGCTCCCTATCAGCGAAGCAAATGAACTGGTAGATGACTACTGTTGTGTCTATTAGTGTATAAATTAATTGAGAGAAAACAAAAAAGGTCCCGTTTCTGTTCCTGACTTTTCTAATGACCATAAAAATCTTTATTATGGTGATGTCAGTGCATCATGATTTTATCCTCATGGTAATTGGCTGAAACTTTCTCATAATTAGTGTATATATTTCTTGGTTACAGCAAAAAACTACTGTAGCTTTGTGAAGTTCATCCTCATGCCAAATTTGCACCACAGCCACTTGCAAATTAAAGTAATGCTCACACATATTTACTGCAAACTATAATTTAGATATCATCCCATACACACAGACAAGTGGCAAATGAAACAAAAAAAATACATCAATAGAGAAACATTACAAATATAGATTATGACGCAAATGACCTCCCGTCAAGATATATTCTGGGCTGGGATATTTAGTTGATTAGGCTAAATTAGCTGAACTTGTAAAATTCTTTGTCATAACTATCAACGTCAACGTGAATTTTGAAAACTTACAGTAAAACAAGAGTGTGACTGCTGTTTTTCTACCTTTCTCAGGTGTGCTCCGTGCCACTGTCAGCCAGAGACCTGGAGAAGCAGACAGAGAAAGAGCTAGAGAAGTGGAGGAAAGACAAACCTATGTCTACATTTGACCCCAGACATCGCTGCCTGGGATACCAGATGGTGTGGGAGATGGCCCGACAGAACCAGAAGCAAAGGGCGGATAGTGAGAGAGAGAAGGGGAACCTGTCCGTCCCTCTTACTCGTTCTGTCTCTACTCTCTCGCTTTCTCCCTCCAGTCTTCGCAAGAGGTGGAGGAAAGCGGGCAAGGACAACATGGGCGAGTGTGAACGTGGCTGCAAAATTGTACGGCATCTCTCGATGGGAGCAAAAGAGGACTGGAGGGGCTGGAACGAGGTACATTTTAAGAAGGAGCAGCGTGTTCAGGAGGAGGATGTGGTGTCAGAAGAAACAAAACCAACAGAACATAGTGAACAGAGGGAACATATACAAATGGACAACATCCAAAACGCACCAACGGAGCACGTAGAAGACCAGACTGAACAAGTAGAAAAAAGAATTCCTGAAACAACAGAAATCCAATCCAAAGAGATAGAAGAACCAACCAAAGATCAGACTCTAGAAAATACTCTTCAGCAATACTCTTCTGAACTGTACAACCAGGGAGAGAAGACGGACCCAGACAGCCGGTCACAAGTCCTGGAACAGCACAATTACAAAAACAATGAGGAGGAAATTGAAGGCAAAAACACAAACAAAACGACAGGCAAACATACGGTAAAGATTGACCATTTGGCCGCCAATGATGAAGCTCAGATTGAGATACAGAAATGTGCTGATGCAGATGCAAGCACAGGGCTGGAGACGGAGGAGAATGTGCAACTGACGCAGGTGGACTCGGTGACAGCAGCTGAGACGAGTCCACCACACCCAGAGACAGACAGAGAGGTGAGCACCGAGACAGACAGCAGCTCGCAGGAGGAAGCGTTTAAAGGAAAACTCTGCAGCACTGAGCCATTAGCAGAAACAGATATAGAGAAAGAAGCCCACGCCCCAACTGATGATGATGATGTTCCAGTACTGACCCCAGAAAATGTTGAAGAAAACACAGCCACACAGGATGCACTCGAGGCTGACAGAAAAGATATAAATTCAGAACAACAGATAGATTCAAAGACAGAAGCAGAGACATTAGTTGTGTCTATACCTGAATGCAGCCAAAAAATAGAAGGCACTGACTTAATAGCTGAGACCGAAGCAGAAATACCATTTTCAAATGAGACACTGAGTGAGTCAAATGAAGTACATGCTCGATGTTCAGATTGTGGTGCAATAGATTCTGAGAGAAAACAGGAAAAAGGATGTGTTGTGACTGAACCCTCAGAGGCTGACAAAGAGCAAACCCGAGCTGAGGAAACGCAAACTGAGATCAATGAGGGGACGTCTGACACCAAAGCTCCTGCGCAAGAGGTGACTTCACAAGATGAAGAACAGCCTCATGGGAAGACAGATTCAGCAGAAATAGGCACCCGTGAAGAGCCTGCACTTGGACAACCAAAAGTCCTGGCCACCACATGTGCTGTAGAGGAGAAAGAAAGCCCAGAAACTGCACAGGAAAACACCGTAGGAGAGGACAGCATTTTTGTTTCTGTTGAACCAACTGACTCAAACGCTGACAGTAACCCATGTGTCCTTGTGACAGAGCAGGCTGAGCTTAGGAACAGCAGCCCAGCACAATCCTCCAGCCATCCCAACAGCCTGTCTTCTGGGGATGTCTGCATCCGCAAGTCATCCGGCTACCATTGCTCCAGGTTAGGGCGTAGGCTCTCTGCAGATCTCTTCGCAGTGCCACAGAAAGCTACCCAATCAAACACAAATCAGCACACTGAGCCAGAGTCCAATCCTGGAGCTGGTAACCAAACCCAAATTCACCCTGATGTGTCCTCAGACATCACCTCATCACCGTCTGAAGAAACGACTGACAGGACAGAGACACAGCAGGACACACCCAACCCTCCGAAGCGCTTCGGTCTCTTCCGCAGACTGAGAGGAGAGCAGCCCAGAAAGAACAAGGTGAAGGGGACGCCCAAAATGCAAGTCCCCAAAATCGTGATCCAGGACTTCAGCGACGGAACAGGGGTGGAGAAACCAGCTGAGGAACACGGGGAGGAGAAACTGAATTCCAGGGAAAAGAGGAAGCGGCAGCGGGAACGAGACAGACGGGCAAAAGAGGAGGAGAGGCTGAGGAAGAAGAGAGAGAAGGAGCTGGAGATGGTGACAGGGCGAGAGAGGAGGAAGGCACAGCCAACGGGGAAAAGTTTCCAGGTAGAAGGAGAGAAAGGTAGGAGTGACAAGCTTCCAGCTGTAAACAGTGCACCACAGACACATGGATTTTCTGCTCCCTATGGCGAATTGTACTTTTGACTAACTTTGTTATTGGCTCTGGGGGGAAGAGGAGCTGTACTATTTCACACATCATCAGGATCCCACCTCACCATCCTGCTGAGGAGCTGGTTTAAGTGTTGGTTAATGTGAGAAAAAAAAAAAATATTTTTTTCATACTTGAACCACTTCACATGTTAATAAAAATGTCTACATGATGAAAAATCTGAAAAATACAGTTCTTTTATTTAAAGAAGCTTTTTTGTTGCTTTGATCACAAAATGAACAGACTGAACAAAAATAAACATGACATGATTTAGTCTGGCATCACATAATCCCATATTTTGAAGTCCATCATTCACATAGTAGTTGGAACACACCAGTAGTGGCCATCCTTTTGTTTACTGTGCAGTGTCTTTGCATATTCTTATATTAAAAAAAAACATCCCTGTAAAACACTTACGTACAGGCCAGAGAAGATAGAAACTAAGATTTCAGGGTGTCAGCCTCTCTTCTAGTGCTGCAGGTGGTCTGTGTGAAGAAGCAGTAACACACACAAACTTTCAGGTTAGTCCATCCATCTCTTCTTCATCAGTCGACTGTCACTACAGTTCAGTCATCCTCACTGTCACTGGCCAGCACTTCCTGACTTGTCACCAGTTGCGTATTCATCTGAGAGGACGGAGGAAGCACGGATCCAAAGAACAGGGAGCAGAACTGTGAGAGGAAAACAACATTAAACAGTATCATGAGAATATGTCTTATATAGAATAAATCAGTACATGATTGGCCTTCGTGATATGAACAGGTGGCATGTAAAATTCTGTGATACATAAATTAAATTCCTATGAGGATGAATACTTCTCTTAGTAAAAAAAAAAAAAAACAACCATAAAAACACAGATATGCAAATTGACAGCGATCCATGTTGTCTCCTTCTACCTGCTTTTAATTCCTGAATTTATTCATTAAAAAATATACACAATACCTTCTTGTTAGGTGGCCGTTCCGATGATGCAAGGTCGTCTTCCTTCTCGTCGATGTATGACCGTGTCCTGTGATTGGCTGCAGCAGGTTGTTTTTGACATAGGGAATCAGCTAATGGGGGTGTGGGAGGACCTGAAGCTGAAGGGCCCGGCGCAATACTAGTATCCATGGCAATGAGGTAGGAGTCTATGTCGTCATTCATGAAGTCATCGGGAGGGGGCGGAGGTGTTTGTGTTCTGACGAGAGAGCGAAAAATAGTCTGTCCCTTTCCAAAATGACTTTCAAAAGAATATAAAAAACAAAACAAAACAAAACACTGGTGGTTATGTTAGTTATGTCAGAACTGAGTCAATCTGCGTTTGTGGAGTGTGAAGAAGAAGAGTTTAAACTTTTTATCCAAACAGCTTCTTTAGTCCTGATAGAAGACAAGAAGTCTTCAGCATTTATTCTGCGGAGACGCAGCACCAACTAGTGGATGAAAACATAAATGCAGACAGTTGTCTTTTTAAAAGTCTTGATGACTTTTACAAGTGATGTCAGTCTTACTCAGAACAGACTGGCTGGAAATTTGGAGAAAAATGTTGACAATGCGAAAGCTCCAAGCCAAAATGTGACAGTATACAGATATATCTCCCCTTCGACATTCATGATTTTTTGTTTTGTTTTGACTCTACTCTAGTTTTGGTCACACTATAATAGCGATTACAGACTGTTTAAAAAGAGACTTCTGTCTTTGAATCTATGTGTTGTTCTCCACTCAGATGATACCTCGCTCTGCAGAGTATATGCTCATGTTGTGATGCTGAATAATTAAACCCATTCACCCTTATTTTTACTAAAAACGCGCCATAACTTATATTAAGCATTCAGTTTTGCTTCGGTGTTACCGTCTTGTGTTGTTTTTACGTTGTTTGACATCATCAGAGAGTGTTGCCAGCACAAAGTTTCCCTCCAGGACACTGTCTGTTACTGAAAGCACTAAAGGGCTGATACACACATACGACATAAATGTCAGACATTGTGGTGACTCAAGTGATCAACAACCCGTGAAAGAGTATGCTCACCTTCCCGGTTCATCAAAGTACATAGAAATTGGGAGACCAGTAGACTCTGCAAACATTAACAAACCCTGGAGGAGACATGAGAGAAACTCATTTGGCAAAGCCCTTAATAATGAAATCAATGCAAGAAATCGCTCTCCTTAAAAAAGGTCAATCATAGCAAAATTCTCACTCTCTGCAAAGGATTTTCCCCCCAGCTATGGTAAGTTTCCACCTCTTTTTCCATCTGACTAATCCTCCCAATCTTCTGCACTCAACCCCAACTCTATCCTCTGTCTCACCCGTAACTCCTTCAAACAAAAAGTGACATTGTTGTGAGTTTGGACGCTGAAATGGTCAAACTCATCTGAAGCCAAGCAGAGCTCCGTCAGCATGGCCTTGGACTGGTCTGAGAGAGAGAAACAGAGAGAGCAGGAAGAGTGGATGGACAGATAAAAGCAGAGTTTCATATAATAATGAACTTCTTCATATATATTTTTTTTTAAATACTATTACTGTTACCTGTTAATACTTTTGCAGAGTTAAAAAACAAACTTGTATTAGCTAATGACAGAGGAAACACAATGCAAGTCTGCTGCTGTAAATTTAACCACATGAATACACCCTTGGAAATATATCTCTCTTCTTTTCCTGTTACATAATTTATCTATACCATAATAACATTAGTAGCAATATTGACAAAGATGCAGCTTTGGTTATGTTATATTTTACTTTTCATCCTGTTGGAGACAGTTCCTGCTGTACTGACTGAACACAGAAAATCTAATTTTTGTAAATGCTGGGTGAAAAAAATAATGAAAAAAAATAGACTACCTTCTTCCTCTACATGGTTCCTGACCCACATCCGCTCCTCACTCACTGACACAGTCACTTCTTCCTGAGAAGGAGGGAAGTGCACAACTGCGTCCACCAGCAGCCTGAGATTGGGGGAAAACAATGGGTGAGCTGAACGTCCCATATTTTAAAATACCAATCATAAAGCAACAGGAAAACCAGCTGCAAATGTAAGAAGACAAGCAAAGAGTCTGGGACCTGAACACATTAGCACAGCTGTCTTTATCAAACACTGCCTGTAAGCTTTCACTGTCCTGGAAAGACAGGTTATGTGTCTTGAGGAGGCCTGCAATAAAAATACCAATTATATACATATAATACAACCAGACATTATCACAAAGCAGTGAATGTGCGCTGAGCTCCAGTTTAAAAAAATGGCTATCGATGTGAATTAAAAGTAATCCATTTGAAATGATTACTGCTAGGTTGTGTTGTTATGAGAAGAAGTGCAGCATAGATACCGTGTTTGCAGTGCAGAGTGAAGGTGAGGCGGTTCTTCTGCTCTTCCAACTCGATGTGACACTTTTCCACCGTCTTCTCTAGAGACGCCAGAGACCTAAATACAGCCTGAACACTCTGATTCACACATAGAGGAACATGGGATAAAGAACAAATAGTCGCAAAGAAAAAAGACTATCTTACATGAATGGAAATATCCTGGTATTCACCTGATTATGATATTCTGAACAATATTTTAAGTCCCATTTAATGGCCATTTGAGTAGTATTTATATATATGGATTGTTTGTCCTGATGCCTGTCATGCATGACTGTGAAAACAAGGAAGCGCAGAGGTTTTGCCAAATTTTCACGATAAGCCCAATCACAGTAGCAACATGACAAGAAGGTTGAATTTGAGTGCACGAAAGAAACCCTCCACATCTCGCATGGAAAAAATAACCGTTTTAAATATCAAAGCAGAGCCGGTGTTGATGGAGTATTTGAGCTTTTTTGATATAATGCAAAATGACAGTTGAGAAGACTGCGTACAAAACAAAAAAGTATTGAATATGAGATATAAACAATAAGTTATCTCTAGGCACACACCTTTATTGCCATCTTGCAGCGGAAGGCATGGCCACTGGGGATGGTGTACCTGCACAGGAAAGAGGAGGGTAAGTTGGATTAAAGCTCCTAGAAATTTTTTTTTAGCCTAATCATAGCTTCTTTCACATTTGGAATTCATATTGACAGCTCCAGACAAATAGCGAAATGCCAACTCAACACCTAAAATCAAAACCAGATCTATTATCTGCTTCACTTGTCTTAAAATAACGAGGGAACGGACAACACCTGGCCGTGAAACTGCTGATAATGGGGGTACTTAGCATAAAACAGGAGTAATTCATTACAGGTTAATGCCAAATATTGTTAAATTAAAGTCGAAATCATTTAATTTCAAATCCATTGTGGTGATGTACAGAAGCCAGAAACATAAAAACTGCATGATTGTCTAAATAATTATGGACTGAACTGTAATCATAAACAACATCAACATGAAGCTTTTTTGTGTAATCTGACGCAAGGATGCATAATTTTGATAAATGTCATCTGGCCTCCTCTCTCCTCATGCAGAGAGGGGAAGTTGAAGATGTACAAACTGAGAAGTGAGAAGAGGGTTTTCTATCTCTCTCAAACACAAACACACACACACACAGTCTGCACCTGCTGAAGAAAAGCGGTGCGAACAGGAAGCAAGCATATGCCGACCGAGAGGAGTTGACAGACCGCAGGGCCAGCTACAAGACAGAAGGAAACACAAATCAGTATTATTTATTGACGTAAAGTGTGCACCAACAGGATGCAGTAAGACTACATGTGTGTCAGGAAGATGTGTTGGTGTGGATGACAGCAGCAGCTCACCCCATCTTCCTGAGGCTCCACGTAGAGCTCATCTCCGATCCTCGACAGAGAATGAACGGCTTTGGCCAGCACTGGGAGGTAAACAAACAAACACACACACACACACACACACACACACACACGCAGTTTATTACTGTCAGAATGGCCGTGATGCATGTAAAGACTGGGTAAAACAAGGAAGACGTTTGCTACCTTTCACGTTTCCTCCCGTCACGACGCAGTCCATTTCTCACAAGTAACCGACACTGACATCAGTTACTTTTTGCGTGAAGTTAGGCGGAAACTAGCGGCTAAACACCGCCAAGTGAACCAAGAATATTATTACAGTTTCCTTAAATGAAAATGAGCCCACCTAGTAACTAAAACACACTCTGTTAAGTTAAAGCTTATTTTTTGTATGCTATTTCTACACCGGTGCGACTCGGTGGTGTTCAGCACATCTTGCGCCGTTCCTACGATGTTTACGCCGCCATTGCCAGCTTCCGCATTGTTGACCAATCAGAAAAGCAGGCAGTAGCCGACGTTATACGCATGCGCGGTTGACTCAACGCTTCATTCTTTGCAGCCGGATGCTTATCTGTAGACCCAGAACTTTATTATTATCTGTTCTGTAATGTTGTACTGTGTGATCATTCAAGGTAGTACTGAGTTAATCACACTCTTAGTATTCTGAGCGATCTGAACCTTGGGTTTTGATTGTTTTTTAAAAAGGGAAATTATAAAAAGGTGTTTATGCAAAATAGCTCTAACTGCTGGCTAACGTTAACAAAAATCCTTTACTTTAATAACACATTCTCTAACAGTGTCATGTTAGATTATTCTGCTCAAACTATAATCAGTTTTGTTCCCCACAATGTAAAGAACTCTTTTTACATTTTTAGAAACAATTTACAGATGTTAGAATTCTCATATGCCCTAACCGGCCATCGCAAACATAAGAGATGATATTTTCTTTTACTTTTCATTCTGTGGACATATAAATGTACTTGCAGCTGCTCACTAAGGAGCCCCGTAATTACCACTCATGGGTCATAGTGGTATACAAGTGAGGTTTTGTGCACATGTGTGAGGACCCACAGAGAGAAATAGGAAGGAAGGGAGGGCAAATAGAAGGATGGGCAGAAAGAAAGGGAGTGTCACTGTCAATGCACAATGTTATCTTACCTCACTGGTCTTTCTTGTTGGTCTGCTTCAGTGTGTAAGATCTACGGAACTCTCCTCCCGAGAGTGAAAAATTGGCTGTTTCTGAAGAGGTGTGAATTAATCAAAATCTCTTTACCAAAACCACTGGCACTTGGTGAAGAAGGGAGACTAGGAATAGCGACAGCAGTCAGGAATCATATTGTGTTTGGCTCAGATTTGTGCCAAAACACCACCAAAGAAGGGAGCGTGCTGCTGAAACGTTTTGAGGACTATGAAGGAGCCACAGCAAAGCGTCCAGGAGCAGAAGCACTCCTCACACAGAAACAACATACAGTAAGACAGTGACAAACTGTAAAGAAGATAATGGGAAAAGACTGGAATATGAGAAAAGAGAGAAACAAACATCAGAGGTGTTTAAAGACTAAAAGCTGGACAAAAGGTTGACATGCTTGACACACCAGTAATCAAGGTTTCCTGTCTCTTTTTAAAGTAGTGCATGACATAAGACTGCGTGGAATCCTGTGTATTATGCTTTTCTGTGGCTTCTGGATTTAATACACGGCAGATCCGTTCCTAGATGTCTCAGCCACCTAATTCAACAGACGCCCAGGCCGTGCTGCAGTCCATGCTGCAGAGGCTGAAGATCCAGACGGGAAGAGACGGCCAGGTGCATCTACACACGTCTTCACCCGTCACGCCTGCTTCACCATGGGGACAAGGTGGAGAGAGAGGAGTTTTTAACCCCCATAAACTAAACGGTCCTGTAAACACATTTGAGTTTGGTGCTATTAGTATCCCCTCAAAAGAGTTTAGGATCTCTGCAGCAGACGGCAACTTTAGCCTCAAAGGTGAGGAAACAAAACAGCCAGGTCTTAACTGTGAAGTGGACAGGGGTCCTGTTTCCTCCCCCACCCAGAAAGGCCACGGTGGTGATGTCACAGGTGCGAACAGGGTACCTGGGATCACCCCAACTGGAACAGGACAGCTGTTTCCTGCTAAATCACTTAAGGATGCATATGTCACTTCCTCTGAGAGGACCGGTGTGAAGAGTTTCGGCAGTGTGAAAGAGAGTAGTAATAAAGATTTTGATAGAAGCCTGGGGCAGGTCGAGGACCAGGGTTTTACACCCAGAGTCTACACGTGGTCTCTGAATGCCACAAATGCAAAGGCTGACGCAGGAAGTCAGGAGCATAACGTGTTCCATGTGGAAAATGGAGGATTTGGAGCTTTGGCACAAAGTAATGACACGCAAATGTTCTCGACTGCTCAAAATAAGACAATGAATAGAAAACAGCAATCATTTGAGAATAAAACAAGAAGATGGACTCAGAGGATTAAGGAGAGATGGAGAGGGAGGCCAGGAAGTTTGAGCAAAAAGGCAGAAGAAGAACAAAGAGAAAATCAGCACAGTGAGGATGCGGCCGGGGTGAGTCATGCATTTTTAATGTACTTACTTTCTGTCGTCAAAATTCAAACATTTTGAATGAAACGGCAGCTTGCTTACTCCCCTCAGAAGCAGCTACTGACAGCAGAAACTCTCATCAACACATCAAATAAGGAGGAAGAACAGATCCTCTCCTCACTAGACTGCAGTCATGTCAGTAAAGCCCCTCTGACACAAACAGAGGGCAGCGCAAAAGAAATGCAAAAAAGGTGAGCAACCAACAAATTGTCCTGAAATTGTACAAATAGAGCCAAAACAGCTCTGAAGTCAGACTGAACTCAGCCAAATGTTCTCATTGTCAAATTTTAAATAGCTGTCACTTTGACTTAAATCAACACAGGTATGATACGCAAAGAATTTCTGAACCGTTCCCATCCACTGCTGTGATATTATTTTTGGGCTGATATTTACCCCCTCCTGTGTTCCTTTCCGCTCTGACTTGCCTAAAACACCCCTGTCACTGACAGTGCCTGCCTTCAGTTGCACTTTCACACTCTGAAAACCTCATTAGCCTGTCATAACATTCATACAATGTCAGAGAGAAGTATTCAAATGTGTTTTTGAGCGACAGTCATAATTACATAGTGTTTAAGAAATGTGGTACCAAAGTAACAAAAATACCTGTGACAAAGTAAAAAAGACAGAAGTACTGCATATAGAGTTGCTCTTGGAAAAATGAATAATTGCTATTATTATATTGCCAATGCTTTAACGTGTAAATTAACTAGTTCTGGTTGTGGTGGAACTTACATATCGGTATGCAGCTTAATTTACTGTTGCAATACATATATTTTGTAAGATTAGTGAACTGTGGAAAAAAACTAGTAGCAACAGCTGGCAAATAAATGTAGTTGGGAACAAAGTTATAGAGTTCGGAGTAGAAATATAGAATAGCATCAAGTTAACAACATTTACCTCATAGTTCTAAAGTACGGGAGTTAAATGTCCTCACCCATGAAGGAGACAACAACAAAAAGCCAGAGACAGAAAGACTCCCATAACTGATGATAAGTCTGGTTTAATTAAATGTTTTGTTTAATTGAGTGTTTTTCTTTAACTAAGCTGTATAGCTTGTGCCGTATGTGCCTGTATGTGTTGGTGTGCCCCATGGTTTTTTTGGTTTTTTTTGTGTTAGCGGTACACTGAGTTCCCGTCAAACGGTGTATCAGCTATGTAACGTCAGGTTAATACTGGTTCTAACTGCAATGGTTCTGGCTAACTTGAAAGAAATTGTTGTCCGGCTGTTTTGCTGTAGAGTCGCTCCATCTGCTTTCTTTTCATTGATTGATATTTGGTGTCCTAATAGAGGACAGACCTTTATTTGGTAAAAATAGAACTACATTTTCATGAATCGAGAAGCATTTTCTTATGGTGTGGGGCAACAATGGTGTGGTTTCTCAAATATGGGTTCCTATGCTGTATAGTATGTTGATATGAATTTGAATAACAAGGTGTCCCATTTTAACTGTGAACCCTTCCAATCTTGTCTCAAAAAGGTCTTTGCACAGACCTACACCAAACTGAGTCACCTATTGTGATTGTGATTTTGTGAAAAACAAAAAAAATGTGCTAGCTATTGGACAAAAATATTTAGGTCAGAAGAGTTCCGAGTGATCCATTTAACCGTGGTCCATGAAAGTGCTGGCAAAAGCGAAATAATAATATAGTATACTATAGTATAGTACAGTATAGTGAATATCAATCAGTGTGTCAATGTGCTTTCCACATCAGACACAGTAAATGAGTATTTATAAGACCAGGACATTGCATGTGGAAGCTCTGTGACACAGAGGAATAGCATGTATCAGGCTTTATGCTACAGAGACATTGCTTGCTAATATGATAGAAACTTGTTTGTTTTGGTCTTATATTTGGTCAGATGGCACAGAACTCCACCAAGGCCAAACAATCCCCTCCCACAAGTCACTCAACCTGCACATTTTACTCACAGCGCAATGCTTGTGTTATCATAATGATAGTGTAAACATGGTGCTTAATACTAAAGTCTGTAGCCTTATTATTTACCTCAAAGTAGTAACTTAAAGATCAGATGATGATCCAGATCACCACCAAAATCTAATCGATTGTTCTGTCGGCCATCTCTCACCTCTCCTGAAAATAACCTTAAAAACCTGCCCGTAACTTTTTGAATTGTCCTGTTAACATACAAATTGACTAGACAGCACTAAGAGAGTACAAACCTCTGCCAGCGCAGCTAAATTCCCTAAAACATACCCATAGCCATTTACATATAATTATAATCCATGGTGACCTTTGACCTTTCAAGGTTAACTTTCTCTCCGTGGCTTATATTTCAGCTTTCTACCAGTTAATGGTAATGGTGTTTGTTTTGGGCATTCCTAAATGTGAGCGTTTTGGCTACATGATGGACCCTGGGATTACTTACAAAATGACACCATTAATGCTTCTGTATGTCAATTCCCTCTGGAGATATGTCCCAAAAAATGTGTTTCACCTTTCAGTGACCTTGACCTCTGACCTTTGTCCACCTAAATTCGATTAGCTGTAGGATGGATGAAGGCAAACCATTAATAAAAATTTAGAAAAAATCACTTTTTGAGTTATCCTGTTCACAAACAAATAAATAAATACATTTACAAAAGACTTTGACCTTTGACATAGGTTTCCCAAAAGTTAATCATCAATAGCCAATGCCAGATAACACCAATTAGACCTCTCTATGTAACTTCATTCAGGAGAAATGGGCACATTTTTTTCTTTTACTTTGAAAGTCCCCAAATTAATTAAATGTTGCCAGTGCTATCAGCTACAAAATGACACCAATTGGACCTCTCTTCTTTCTGGAATTATGGCCAAAAAACATGATTTTTGACGCTTGAGTAAATCTTAACCGTCGGCCACCAAAATCTAAGCAGCTCTATGATGGGGGAAGAAACACCATTGATGAAAATTTAATTATTACCAAAACTGAGTATAAATTTTTAAGTTCCTGTTAACCTGTTATCCTGTTCACAAAAAATAAATAAGACTTCTTAAGCAAATTTTTGATTTTGAAGGGTATAAACAAAATTGGTTCCTAATTTTTATGTCTATGTGATGGCATGTACAGAGAGCATTGAGTTTTCAAGAGTTTTGAGTTTGTTCTCCTGCGGCAGGTCTACCCGTGACTATGAGTTTGGCCTGGGCTCGTTTAGTTTGCTGGAGGAGATCATCATAGGTCAAGAGTGGGCCAAGTTCCTGGATCCGGACCAGTCAGCCGCCTCAGCTGAACAATCGCCATCAGAACACATGAAAATCTCTACAAATCCTCACGTTGGCACTCAACCTTCTCTAAATGTGAACCACAACACGTGTATCCTCAGGAGGACTGTAGCATCACCAGTTTCGAATTTCAGCATGGCACATATGTCACCAGATGCTCTCCGGCCTGTCCGCATGGATTTTTCAGAAGGAAAACACCAGCAGTATGAGCAGTCAAAGCTGATGGAACACGGACACACCCTGTCAGATGTGCAGTCTGTGGATGGTGGAATGGGACAGGAACTGGGCCCTCCGTCATTTGCACAGGTTAGATATCATAATGCTGCACTCACTTATTCGCTACCACATTTATACAGAATCTCTGTAAAAGCACTTTCCCAAACTTCACTTTCCCTCATGAGTCCGTCATTGTGTTATCTGTTTTAATCCGCAGCCCGTAGATATTCTGAACTCGTCGCTGAAGAGCGGAGTGCACCTCAACAGAAAGAGACAGCATCAGTCAGCAGACAGGAGGGATGAGAGGCTTCGAACAGAGAAGACACGTGATGCAAATCAGACAGATGGAGGTCAGGACCACCTAAAGCTCACACATCATCACATATTTCAGGCTTTTGAGTTGACATGTCATTTTGTTGTCTCACAGAAGGGTCTATGTCTTCACTGAGCCCAGTGAGCAGCGGCATGATGGAGGTGGCGGGAGAGTCTCAACATAATAGCGTTATGCCTCTGGACACCCTGAACTCTCCGCCTCTTTTTCCGTCTTTTTTTACCCCTCCTGCTCATCAAGCCAGGGGTGTGCTCAGACACTCCATATCCCAGGATTCAGAGTCCTCAGTGGAAATTGTGACAAAAAGGGTAGGTTTAAAAGGAAATAAATTGTGCATCACACTGCCTTCTTGTGGTATAAGATGTCTTTAGATAAACGCATAGTATTTCATCCTAAGCAGGCTTATAAGGAAGCGTATTGCTTTCATTTTAGGAAAAAAAAATCAGCTGTTTTTCTGAGTTCACGAGATAATATTTAATGAAAAAAAAAAAACATTTCTTATGTTTTTCTGAATTAATGAGATGATTTTTTTAATGAAGAATCTTTTTAAAAAATTGGCTGTTTTTCTGAATTTTCCAACTGATCCTGGAGAAACATTTCAATGTCTGGCAGAGGCAATATGCTTTCCATCAGAACAACCACAAGTCCTGAGGTGCCTGCATATGGCCGACAAACTAATAAAAGCGCAGCAACATTTACCAATGTCTCAAACCCAGAAGAAGTAAAACTGGATTAAACTGAACATTCCTTACGTGTTTGCTTCCATTTAACCAAATCTAAGCAAAAACAGTTAAAGAAAAGGGAAGCTTCTCTTGTTTTGAAGTCACTCATTAACTCAGAAAAAACGAGCCAATTTAAAATTTTCTCAGTAGAAATGATTTTGCTAACTCAAAATAAAGACCTAATTTAAATTTTCCCAAGTGGCACACAACATAAGAAACACAGAAAACAAACAAACAAATACATTTTTGGAATTTTTTTTTTCCTTTTTACTCTCTTTTTTTTTCAAGTTAAAGGAACAAAGTTAGAAGTAAATTATTTCACTGAAGTAGCTTTCTTTATACAAAAAACCCAAAATTAAACTCATGGGGAAATAAAAGATTTTGCAAGAAATTACAGACATTTACCATTCCTACGAACCTACCTTCCTTTGAATTTATGTGGCAGTGTTCTACATTCATCTTTATTAACTACTCATGTCTTTTCTCCTCTCTGCTAATCTTTATTCCTCTTATCTCACGGTGGATCAGAGGCGTGTCGAGGAGAACCGGCGGGTGCATTTTTCAGAGAAGGTGGTGACCATAGCACCTGTAGAGTTTGATGTGAACGCCACAGACTCGGAGGAGGAGTCCATGACAGAGCATGTGCATCAGGAGGTCCAGGCAGCGATAGAGGAGGTGGCCCCAGCGCGCAGGCCTGCTCTCCCTGCCTGGATACTGGGTCTGAAGAGAAAGAACACGAGGAGGAAGCACAGGAAGTGAAACTGCAACAACAGACTCACAAACGCAATGGAAACTGAATCATCAGCTGAGACAGTTTGTCTCAAAATCACTTTTTTATCACATAACATCACCCTTTTGGGTTTTAGTTTTTTACCGATGATTTTGAAAACATGATTTATGATGTGATGCGTACGGAAAGTTGACTGAATTTCTTTCTGGACACCTCATTGGATCAGACTCTTAGGTTGTGTTCACACCAGCCTTGTTTAGTCTGCTTGAACCAGACCCTTTAGTGTTTACCCCTCTGGTGCAGTCCAAGACCTCTGGTGCGAACCAAACAACTGGACTCTGGTCCACTTGAAAGAGATGGTTTCCTACCACTTCCAAATGAACTTTGGAGCGCCAATCACTGCAGGTGTACTATCTACACAATATCTCCTGGTTTGGTAGTTGAAGGAGAAGTTAGCAAGTTGCGGCTAACAAAATGAGCAGCAGGGGACAAGCTACAAACAACAACAAATGCCGTCTGGAAATATGGGCAGAAGAGAACATTTCTCAACTGTTTGACAACGTACACAAGAACACGGAGGTGTTCCAAATATTCAGCAAGAGAATGAAGCAGAATTAATTTAACCAAAGTGCTGAGCAGTGTTGCGTTAAAGTTAAGAGGCTGCGTAAATAATACATAAAAATACGCAAAGCACTGCAGAAAATTGGCAGCTCTTCAAATATTAAAGACAAATATATTTGGTATGATGACCACAACAATAATTTGAACACAAGATTGAAAAATGGAAAGATAAGATAAGCTGTATTTAGCTTTTTTGAGTTTTAACTCACAGATCTCCTGTTTGCTGCTAACAGATGATACTAGGATCTCATTAGAACCAGCCATCTTCATGGTACATTCTCCTTATTGCAAAAGGTCTTTCACGAAAGGCACCAATTATTAAATTAATCTGTACACACTGTCCGATCATACATTCATATGTGCCATTCGCTAACATCTGCTGACATGCACTACAGATCAAGATGAGCAGGAAAATAACCCAATGATGCTCCGTGATGTAGGCTGCAGTAGAAATTGTGAATGTTTTTTTGTTTATCCATCTAATCATCTGACCAGTTACTGAATGGAATTCTATGCTCGTGTATCCAATTTGCATCTGGTCTGCACCAAGGAAGCGATCTATAAGGTGTGAACACAACTTTAAACAGGTTCGACCTTCTCATCTCAAAAGGACTATACCGGTGAACTTTCATTTTAATTTGAGATACTTCTTGATCTTTCCTCTGTCTGTCCACTTACACTTGAATAAAGCCTAATGTGTGTGGCATCAGTGGTATATATTTTCCTGTCAGTGTTTACAGCTTCTGTCCTGTGTTGTCTTCCGGCTCCGGTGTCACTCTGTACACCAGCAGACTGACCTCTGGTCTGCTGTCTCCCTCACTCTGATGGTAATGACTCGGCGTCCGTCCATCTTGGAAATAATTCCCCCAGGATGAAAGAGATGAGTTTATAGCGGAGGCAGTGGCGGCTGCTGACTGCCACACTGCAGCTCTTGAAACCATATTTTACCGTTCATTTGGTAGCTAAGTGCTGATTGCTTTTTTCTTTAAAAGTGTCAATTACCAATATCATCATCAGTCAGTCTCCCTTTCTCCAACACCCACTTGAAAGCATCCTATTGGGACTAAGTTTTCTGTCTGTGAGTTTGATGAAAAGGTTGTTGCTTCTTGGTGCAATTTTAGATTTTTTTTTTAAAGGGGAAAACAAATCCGACACGACATGTTAATTAATATAAGCTTAGATGTGCTACTTTTCAGACAGAGCCACACTGGTCTCTTCCACCTATTCCCAGTCTTCCAGTCTTGGGTAATGGATGCACACAGCACTTAAGCGTTCATACACCACAGACATGGGAGGGATATCTTCTTCTCTTCTGTCTTTTCTTGTCTTTCAGTCAACAAGAGTGCTGAAACCCCCCCCAAAAAAAAAATTCTTTAGCTACCTCACAAATATTAATTTTTCAACACAGGCATCAACTGGCAAAGTTTGACGCACATCCAGTCTCGCTTGGCCTTCAGGTGCTGTTGTAGTGGTCAGAAAACACGTAGGACTGTTTCCTCATCCTGTAAACAGATGAGCTACACAGTGACCAAAGAGATAGAGCACTTTATGCGGCTATGCATTCTACGGTTTCATCTCCGTTATGCGCACTACATTGATCTGTGTGATTAAATTAGTACATTAAACTTTGTGGCTAACTGTTGTCAATTCCTCTGTGGCTTCTCTTTGCGGCTATCTGCTCTCGTAAATCTCTGTCAGGACCATTAAAGGGCTCTTTAGCTCGTCTATTAGTGCCCTGGTCACAGTTTTTTGTGAGACGAGGGGGGAGCAGAGACCGTAGGAGGGTTAAATTGTGTGTGTTGCACAGAGGCAGAGAATAACGTAAATGTCTGAGATGAATATGACTGCAGTGGACCAATGAAAGAACCAGATAAATTCAGATTGTCGGCACAAATCAAGGGGGACCCTCGTGAGTCCATTAGGCTGCGCAGTAATGCTGCCTGCCAGTGGTAGAGCATTAATGGCCCATTCACAAACCTCAAACCACACCCACATGTGCCCCATCCGCTGCCCCCTCTCATAACACACACACACACACACGCACGCACACACATCATCATTATTAACAATGTTTTACTCCATTAAGAGATGCTTTTGTGCATCCGTTTGTGCAGGACACAGGAAAGAGTAAGTGTGCGGATGGGAAAAGAAAGAGAAATGCTCCAAAGTCTTACGCGAGTATGTTTATTTTGAGCACTGTTTTTCTTTTTTTTAAATCTTTTTTCCTTTTTCTTTTTCTTTTTTTTTACATGTTTTTCAGTCTGGCGTCTTTAAAACAAAACTAACTGTATTCTTATAAAGCTTAAATGTTTTGGCTGACAAACAGGAGTTTGCAGTTTACTGGAGTTAAAGCGTTGTAAAATGTCTCATAAAATGAAAGTTTCTGCAATAAAATAACAATTTATGGTACTGGATGCATCCACTGAGTTTAATGACTGCAGCCTTAACTAAACCCTATTAATATAGTAAAGAACTGAATCTTTCTTTGGGGCAAATGACCAAAACCAGAGGCTCCAGTGTGCCTTAATTACAGTATGTGCCACAAGACCACAGTTCATTTCCTCAGCAATTGCCAGGCTGTGAAGATGGCACCAGTGTTATCTCCCTTTGCACAGTTTTACAAATTTTCCCAACTAAAACCGTCAGCAGGATTCGAACGAGCATAAAAGAAATAATGAATCTCTTGTTAGGTAACAAAGGAAAGAGAGAGAGAGAGAGAGAGAGAGAGAGAGAGAGAAAGAGAGAGACGAAGGTCTGGGTCTTCAGATTGTTTTCAGTCAGATGGGTTCGTCAGAGGGAAAGGGCTCCAGAGTCATATGAGGTCTTGATACCTGGTTTGAATGAAAGCTGGCTGCCTGGACTCTGAGCAAGAGACGCTTCTATCTGAGCCTCTGACACCTGGATGGACAAAAGCAGGACGACAAGTGATCAAGAAAAGCCCACCCAAGTCGCTCTGCCAGGCATTTATTCATTCCCTCAAAGTTATTACCTCTTCAAACTTCTTGGCTTTGTACTGCTCCGCCCCTTTCAGGAAGTTCAATAAGATAAGGTCACAGAGGACTGTACCCTGCACACACAGTTAAAAAGTGTTCTCAAAGCTGACAGCAGCCATTAAAATAAACTTGTATCATCTTAATTCAGATCAGAAATCGGTACCAGTCCAACAGAGGTGAAGGCAGCCACCAGGTTGATCAGCGTTGGGATTGTGTCAAACTTTCCTGCCTGGAGGAGACGACAGGAGGAGGTGGAGTGAGCTGACATCACGCAGAAACTGAAGTGGCCATGAATTGTATTATTTCCTTTTAAATGTACGTTTAACAAGAGCTGTGTTACACTTTATTAAAAAAACCCAAACATATTCTGCAAAACGCCCTTGTTAAAAGCACATTTTTAAAGATTTAATGTACTAAATAACCACAGTAATGTCTGCAAATCTAGCCTGACGATTTTGGAAACATGAAATCAAGTTATATGAGAAGATTGATGCTGTTTTTGTCTGAATAATTAAGGTGAAGCTGCCAACTGATTGAAGAAGAGCTATCCCGTCTCTAAAGAAGGGGCGTTTCCATTTCACGATGATATCGTGTAATAATCTGGTGTAGATGTTAGATCTTGTGCAGTGTTGATCAATATGTTGCTTTATTATTAAAAATTAACTCCTTAAGAGTTATAAAGAGTTATAGTTACCGACTCCTCACATCCCTGCACAATCATTCTGAGTATTAAAACATTTTTTGCACAACTCACATTGCCAGTGACCATGACATCGAAGCGGATGGCGAACGCTTTGTGAAGTGTCCGATATTCAGTCCCATTGTCTGTCTTGAAATATTTGGCAAATCTGCATTCAAAGAGAAAAAAAGACCCCTCTGATTAGAGGGAAAAGGCTGCGGATTGATCAGAAGGGGAGGTCGACAGTACCTGAAGTTGTAGCCTTTGGAGACGTCGTTCTTGGAAAATGGTAAATCAAGTCGCGTGAACGAGTACCTGGGTATGCAGCGCTCAATGCTCAGGTCCAGGTTACACTTCCACTCAATGTTTATTCCTATTTCTGCACCCTGAAGGAGCACAATGACACAATGACCATGCTGCTGCACAGTGTGGCTGCAATATGAACAGATCACATCCGAAGGTGGTGCGGGGACTATTGTAAGTGTATCTTTCCTCAATATTTGGTTCCATTTGGCTGGATTTACATAACGCTTCCCCGCTTCAAATACATGCGTGACCCGGTCATGAGGTTAGACGAAAATTCTCTTTAAACTGGGTTTATTGTTCATAGTACGACAAGCCTCCTGTTGCCATGCATTTCAGAAAATGGCACTTTGAATGGAGTTTTCTGTGCAGCTAAAAGGTTTTAACTTCGACGATGAAGGAAAAATTGAAGAGTGCACGGAGGAAAGAGCAGTCAGGGGATCAGACCTTGACTGCCAGGTCTTCAATCTTCTGCCCGGTGTAGTTCAGCACGTCCCCCACACGGAAGATGGGGCAGAAGGGGTTCTTCTCTGGATGGTAGTTACAGCTCCTGATCTGTTCCCTTGTCATTTTGGAGGGAAAGTTCCCTCTAAGAGAGAGCCATTCAGGTGTGTGATTAGAAACAAACTCTTCAGTCGGTTCATTTGTTGTATTCATCAAAGTACAATGTTTCCAGCTGTGTCAATGCAAGAATGAGTGCATGCAGCCGACCTGGTGACGTTGAAGAGTGGAAAACGAATACTATTTTTGATGAAGATAGTGAAGTTGTTCACATCGAGCATGGGTTTGCTGGGAAAGACAAGAGGAAAGGGTGAGTGAGAATAAAAACTTTTAATATGAGATTTGTCATCTGGTGCACAAAAAACATCCACATGTGTGTGTTTGTAGGTAAATCTCACATGTCTGCGGCCTCCCTCTCGGCTGGACACCAGCCTTCGATCTCACACTGACCAATAGTGTTATTTGTGGGGTCCTCTGGTGGAAGGCAAACTCCTGTTATTGCGCCTTTAAGTCAGAAAGAGATGAGTTGAAATGTTACATTAGAAATTGCCAGGACGGGTGTGTGTTTAGAGTAGCAGCCGTAAGAGGGTGTGGGCCTCCTGACAATGATAAGTGTCTGTGTGTAATGAAACTGTTCATCCAGCAGGACTTGAATCTGACTTCACAGAAAGTAAAAGTTAATATTTCTGTGTCACTGTTGCTATACTAAATACTAAATACTATATTGCTATACTATATACTAAATATTTTCACTTACTAGTTGACCTACCACTGCAGCAGCAACAAAAGTGCAATAGAGCAGAGCAGTGTGGTGCACCACTCTGCTGAAGGACCGTAGTAAGAGATGATTGAGACTTTATGAAGGAGGGTAACCGATGTAGAACACGTTCTAGTATCACCGTGACAACATTTACGGCAGCGAGAAGAACTCGAGTTACACTCACCACCGGCAAGGATGGAGCCAAAATGCTCGTAGCAGTCCTTATCTGTTTTGCAAGAAAACTTCGAAGACATCTGGGAACGACACAAACACACACAGAAACTTGAAATGTAATGACATGTGATCACACTGCAGCAGAATGATGATTATGTATCTTACAATCAAACTTTGATCTCACAAGTTAAGATTTTCACACACGTAAATGTCTGTTAGCTGTCCATCACTCAATGAGACAGCACGATGGTGACTGAGCCTACGGACCTGTGACGTAAGTACTGCAGCACTGATATATTTGCAGCATTAATGCTGTATTAAACGAAGGGAATTACTGTCTTAACTAATCAATAGTATGGTTAGAAACTACTGAATAAGCACTTTAGTTAACATGAGGATTGTTAGTAAGTGATTACATGACACATGAATTGACTATTAGTTAATGCCTATTACTGCATTAACTAATGTTATTGATGTGCCCTTGCTGTAAAGTGTTACAGTGAAATGAATTCAGGAACACAAATGAAATGCAACACGGTGTAGTTAAATGTTGGGGCATATGTTAGTAAAATACTTTAAAAAGTAAGGAGTATATGTTGGAGCCAAAAGCCACATCTTGTCATAAATAACAGGAAGTCTCCAAAGTTTCTGAGATTGGATTCTAATAATACTCTAAACCTAAATTAGCACTCCAGCACAGAGCAGGTCCACACAGTGCTGCAAATGTATGAAAAATGTGCGTCCTCACCTCTTTACATCTTCCTTGGAACTGGTTTTCGGTGACGAGGAGTTTAGTTATGATGCAGAACACCACAGCACCCTGAAACGCAGCACATCTGTATGTTTCTGTCACCCTGTGGAAACTGTTAAAGTGTGTCTTACAATGTCACGGAATGGGAGAAAGAAACACAGAACCATGATATCTGGATTGACAATGACATTTTCAAGTCACGCCAGTTATTTGTCATCTTTATGTCTGTGTAGGAATTAAAGTTGCAATTTATAAAGAATAGCCAGTGGAAGGTGCCAACAAAAACACTTTACATTGCTGCCAACTGCTACCACAGAACCGCCTGTCGAAAATAAGCTGACATCGTTATTTGACTGCAGCTTTAGTGGCTTTTGTGCAAAGTTTATGATCTGGGACTGGACCTAGTGTCCCTTGCAGAGACAGCTGCAGGGTAGTTTGACTGTACAGAGGTGATTTACAGCGGCTCTGACAAGGACAGTAAAAATTCATGACAGCAGGTAGCGACAAGAGACTTTAGCATCATCGAATCAGAGCGTAGTACTCTCATTTACTTTGGGAAACCCAGACATAATTGTTGAAGGACAAAACCGTACTGTTTGAGTTTTATTTTGTTTTACAGTGAATTAAGGAGGCACTTAAAGTTCATCTTTGGTTTGTAAAAGAGACAAACTTGTACCAAGATGGTGTACAGCTGTAGTTTTTCTGTTTGGCAAGGAAAATCGGTGTAAGAATATTTCCTTTCATGACACTCTGCATGTTTGCTTTGTAATTTACAATAAAAGCTGAGAGACTGTGAAAACTTATAAAAAACTTGTATACATGTCCAAGATGGAAATACTACTGGATTATGGCTTCTATTGTAAGACAGAAGTGGCTGGTTTTGGTGGTTAACATGTTAACTCCTGTAGATATTTTTGCAACACACTACACAGACAGTAAAACCACAACACTGTTGTTTCTTCACATTCTTTTTATATTAGGTTCAACTTTGGATTGTCCATATCTTAGAAACTGCATGTCTTGCCACGTTATTGGGGGTAACCCACCTGCGAGGGAAAGACGTAGTCAGCCACATCCATCACCCTGCCTTGGTGGTAACCAACTCCTTTCACTTTGGTCATCACAGAGGACTCGATGCCAGTGTCGGTCGTTTGATAAGCTTTCTCATGGATGAAGACCCAGCTGCAGGACGAGGGACGCGACGAAAAAGATTTAGGAGCAGTCCAAGAGTTCAGATATAAGTGACAGTAAAGCTTGCTTGGTTCCTGTTGTACACAGTTAGAATGGAGATTTGTTATTTTGGTGACCATCCTTGTGTTTAAAAAACTGCTTAAAAAAAATCTTTTATTATCTTGCATCAGATGGATGGAATATTTATTTCATCCAGGTGTATCAAAAATCATTATAGATTGTGGAAATGTTTTCAGAAGATTAATATTTTGCTAAATTATTTTAAAGATAGTATAGCCTGTTTTCATTTTTAAAAATATAAATATATGGGAAGATATAGTGCTCAGTGCTATATATGATCGAATATGTTTGTTTTGGTGTTATTTTTTCAAACTATTTTGGGATTTGATTAAGCTAACATCAGAGTCATGATCACATCAGTGTTGCATATCACTGCATTTGCTCTCAGTCTTCCAGATTATGTACATCACTGAAATAATTATAAACCTTTACTTAATCTCTGTCCCCAGTTAAGTATTTGTACCTTACTTGAATCTTAATTTATTTATTTTTCTTACTTTATGGTTGTACATCACTGTTTTGCAGATGGAAATATCATACTTTTATTTTACCTTTTATTAGCTCACTGTTGATAATTAAAATTTAATTTCGATAACATTAAAAAAAAAAAAAACATGAAATAATTTTATTACTTTTTCCCTACCTTGGTCCAATTTTGAATGCAAAACTTTACAATTTAGTAAAAATGATGTTGAATTTTAATTTTCACTTAAGGTTGCTTTTCGTCCAAATATAGAAGGGAGAAATGAGACATATTCTAATGGTGAACGTTGTCTAGCCATCTGGAAACAGTTTTCACTGGCCAAAATTCTTTTTAAAGTTGTTCCTAGCTTATAGTGTATTATATGGATTTCCCAGAGTAACATGGGGAAATGTGTGTGTAATATAACGTAATAACAGGGAGGGTAAAACTGGTGAGGGGTGTATAGCAATTTGGAGGAGCCCATCATTCCACATGAGAAGTCTCAGAAACCAAATGAAAAGCTTAACAGAAATCACAGTCATGCACAAAACATAAAAGCCAAAATTACTGACCCTACAAAATACGTGATGATGAGCATCTGTACAATCCGGTTGAGGATGCCCACAGACCAGCTCTTCACCACCACTGACTTGGTGGTCTCGTAGGTGAAGAAGTCAGCGACGCAGCCCCCCACCAAGGAGCCCATGGCTGCTCGTCAGTGCACGTCAGGAGAGCGACTGTCCAGGCCGGGTCCTCCTGAGTGTGAGAGGAACTCCAGTCCAGGCTCTGCGAGAGAGCAGTGATGTGTCACACCTCACTCCTGAATCGAATGAGAGAAGTTTTCACACTGAGCTGTGGCATACGTTCATCTGCGTCATTAGATATTTGAGGTCGAGTATTATTGTCTCTCTCCTCTGCCTCACTGTCTTTGTTCATTGGTGTATTATAGCAGCTGGACCTGCCCTTCTTTCACTCAAATGGGTGTTCCTCCCTCTTTTTCTTGCATTCTTCACCACAAATCCCCATCTCCCATGGCTCCTTTATCTCACCATCACTGACATTCCAGCCATCTGCTTTCCCAAACACACGCACTTATTCAGGGATGCTGATCAATATCTCATACATCAATTTTTGTCTGGTTAGACGCGTCTCTCAGTGGGTTTTAGATACTTCTTGGATGCCCGGTTTAGGTTTCTTTTCTTTTTTTTTAATCTTTAATCAGGCTTTACTATAAATGGGAGTTGGTCAAACAGAGTGCTCAACTGTTCATTGTAAACAAATAATGCGGATTAAAAAAGTTTTTACGCCTGGTTTTATGAGACATATGCTTGGAAGATGTGACCAGAAAATTTGGAAACTCCCCGACCACCATCCTTGTGAAGATAAATCCAATAAAAGCACAACAGACTGTAAAAGCCACAGTCTCATCTGATTGCTTGGTTATGATAAAAAAAGTAATGCCGAGGCTTAGAATGGACTTAAGCCTGGGACACGCCAAACCCATGTCTAGAATTGTTGAGTCGCTCTGTGTCATGTTTGTCAGGGCACCATAGAGAAAAGATATCTGCAGACTGCCAACTAATATGTACAGTCTGCACTTGCACCATAAAGGAAACTGGAAGCCTTATCCCAGAGATAAAAACTGTAAACAAACATTGCTTTTTGCTTTCACTCGCTCGAAATGACTGATACGAAGAGGAACACGGCCCTGGCCTGTTGGTAGTGAAAGAAAGGAGAAGGAAGTGTAAAAAAATGAAATAGATACTGCACTAAACTCAGCTACTGACGATAATCACCTTTATGTGATTAAACGTTTAGGCTGAGAGCTGTGCAGGGCAGCAACATTTTCCCAGGTCTCTGTGTTGGCCCTGGAACTTCTGGCACCTGGCATCTAATTGGAAGCCAAACTTCTAGGGATACAAATCGGCCATTTAATTCACATGCAGATGATATCCTAA
>KV751335.1:5733904-5780053 GCA_001698575.1 Mola mola
ATAGATTTTTAACTTAATTCCCTCATGCACCATTAATAAAGCAGACAACATTATTAAAAACATACATACAGTAGCCCAGGAACCCATTTAGCCACTCAATTAAAACATAACATACTTACAAAAAATGAATAAAGAAAATGCTGGAATGGAAATGAATTCAAAGAATTCATTTCAAATGAAAATGAATTAACAAGAATTAACAAAAAAGAATTAACAAAAACAATTTAAACTGGGAATTTTTAAAAAAAGACCAACATTTCCAAATATTTCCATTAACTCATCTGCTGGGAACTTTTATTTTTAGTCACAGCTTTTCAAACAGCTCTTCTTAAGCTCCAGGGTGACATCTTCAAATTGCTTATTTTATCAACCAAAAACTTAATTTAACATGATAAAGAAGCATCATATCACATTTTGGATCTTTAAACTGCAGAACGTTGTTGGTTAAAAAAAAAAAGTTCTAGATCAACTGATGAGTTATTGGAGTTTTCCTAGTGACTGAGCGGCGCAGAATCTTTCAGTGTGTGTCTCTCAGCTGCAGGTTCTTTGCCGATTCCTCTTTTTAGAAGTATTTTTGTGAAACCATGAAGTGGAGCCAGTGGGACGGGAGCATTTAAAAAGTAAATTAAAAACCGAAGGTCTGAGATACATGAAGGTGAAAGCGGCCAAGTAGGGCCAATTAGTGAAAGGAACAGAGGGGAACGGTAATTATGGAGAGAAGGGTTAGGAAACTTTAAAATACAAGTTTGATGTTTCGGGAAGATTTAGGGAGCGAGGGGACACAGATGAAGCGACAAAGAAATTGAAACCAAACATGGCGATAAAGCGTAGAGAGAGGGGGGAAAAAAATGGATGACTTATAAGGTGAAGAGTGAGACAGTCATCAGGGGACAAAACAGCTGAGTTCATGTCTAGCGCCGACTTGTTGCACAGAGAGTTTTCTGGGCATAAGCGTAATTTTTATTGGAGACCATTTTAATATGTCCTTTCTTCTGTGTTTGTTTTTGGGTCACTGGTGTTGTTTGGCAGCCCCTCTGTGCTGTCGTTGCCAAGAGGATCAATCTGAAATCCAGTCTGAATTAACTCCAGAGAGAAGGAATCCCATGGGGGAAGTGATGGGAAAAAATTGTGCATCTGAGCGCTCAGTTTATGCGCACTTATTCGGCTTACTGTCTGCGCATACACGGGCCTACGCTCCAGTGCACGGGCTGGGTTTCTATGCGTGAGCGTTTTTGTGTTTGTGAGTATTGAGCTAGTGAAGGAATGCACATGTGATTGAGTGCAGATTGCATATAAATCTGGCCCTTTAACGGTGCACAGACACGTAACACCAACTGTCCAACCCCCACCTCCGCTCATCCTTGCTCACCTCGCCAGCAGCCCTGCACGTGCCTCGGCCCGCCGTCACCGTGACCCTGCGCTCGCCAAGTGTGCGTGCCCCGAGACGTCCTCCTCGTGCTCGTTTTAGGGCCAGTGTTGTGACACAGAGTGAAATTACCAGCAGGTAGGACCCCGGCAGAATAATCAAAAGAACTCTGCAGGATACAAACAGCTTGTCTGAGTTTGGCTCTGATGGGTCCTTTCTGTCAACAAATCCGCTACGAGCCTCAAGTTCTGCCTCTGACACGTTATCCAGACAAGTCACAGAATGGAAGCAAATGGTCGTAGAAAACAAATTTAATAATGACATATTCAAGATTCCCCGTTAGTCTAAACTCCAGGTTCACTTGCTACTTCTTTGTTGAGCTTTTGAGCACGTCGCATTGTCTTCTTCATCAAATGGAGGTCCATTTTTTGTTGGTAAGCCAACCTGAGGAAGTGCAGAACGTTGCTTTGTCGACGAAGCTTGTGGGACAGGATGAGATAATAATCCTTTATTTTTCCCACAGTGGGGAAATTCAGGCATCAGAGCAGCAAAGTGGATAGCAAAAACAGAAATCGTATTCAAAAATGTATTTACATCCAAACAACCGGTTAAAAAACAACAAGTGTGATATTAATAAATATATAAACACGATCTATAAGTGTGTTATAGAATATTGCAACGTGTAATAGTGACTGAGTCCGGCTGTCATAAGATGAGAGATTCAATTTGAAAACTAGTTCATGCTCTCACACGAGGCAGAATTTCTTGCTCACTGCATTTGTTACACATTCTTGACATGACAAGTCATTCCGAAGTTCCTAGCCAATTTTGGGGTATTTTGACGTTCATGCTGATACATCAATATGTTTGCACATGTCAAACAAAATATTCTACCCTTGTTTCTGATTTGTGAGGCTACTTCAAATGGGTTAATTACTGAAAAACCTGTTGTGACATAATTTGATGAGGTAAATTAAATATCTACTTTAGAGTTAAACTATATACTTTGCGGTTAGTTCCTTTGATTCTAAAAGAGTGGAACAGGTTCTGTAAGCGATGCAAGTAACGGTCCATGCGGCCGTTATCACTCGATTAGACTAATGTTGATTTCCTGCTATCCGGGCTGATGTGAACAGAGATGGAATCTCTTCTAGAGCAGTGTCTGCAAAATGTCGGATCGGATCCGTCATAGCGTGAGACAGCCTCAGTCACTTGTGCCGGGGTGTGCAGGCGAGTCCCGTACGGTGGCTTGATAACGCTGACGTGTGACGAGTGAGCGGCGGGATTTGGGGTGGGGGCATACCCTGCAGCGTGTTGCTTTGTTTCTGGAAAACACACAGCGGATGTTTCAAACGTTTTCCCCCCAAAAGTCGGACTGCATGCTTTGATTAACATTAAATCTTTTCAGAGTTCTACGAGGTTCTGCTCACCAAAAATAGGCCGTGACAATGTGCAGCAGTCATCCCAATCAGAGCTGTGCTGGAAATAATAAGCGTCTAATTTGGGTTGAATTCATAACATCTTCTATATGCTGATGTTTCCTCTCTGTTTAAGACCTCTTTCAAGTGGTTAGCACAAGGGAGGGCAACCTCTTTTGGCACCGTGCTCGTTTTTCCTGGACCAGACTGGGGAACAGAACTCGCACATGGTTTTCCCCACAATGCCAAATTCTGTTTAAGTGCTTATTGCAAACCTCAAATTGTGGGAAAGATGAAATACCTGCACCAAAAACACCCTCTGGAGTAGAGAAAATGTCAAGTGCTTTACAAGGTTCTTCTGGCCCAGTGCCCCAAAGTTCAACTGTGAACCCTGCACCCTGACCCTGCGCCGGCGTTTGACTCTGACCCTTTGGGAGCTGGGCGGCTCTGGCGCTTGATCCTCCTGTTCTGCTCTGTATTGCAGATGGCAGCCAGACCCCAGAGTGCCAGATCTAACTTCACATCAGCAAACAAACCATAGATAAAAACCCGATCTGCTACGAATAATGGGGCTCCCCTGTGAGTGTGTAATCCTAATAGGTTCACGTTGAGTCACACACACGTAAATGCACAGAGGTAGGTCACGGTCGGCCGTTACAGGGAACTCCTGTGTTGTCTGTAACGCAATCCTCCCACAGAGAATGTTTTTGGTTTCAACCCTGCCCTGAGGAGTTTGCTTCTACTGCCAGGTACACGGCCGCGGGCCTGCAAGGCTCCCCTTGAAGTCGGGCTGCGTGCCGTCTACAGAGCGGTCACTTCATGTAAAAACATCGTAGCTCAACATGTTTTAAGCCTCAGCGCAGCATGCTCTTTAAAAATATCAGCGCTCAATCAAAACAAGAAGTGATTTTCTCGTCTGGCAGTCATCTCCGAGCATGTGGCTGCAGTCGAAAGGTAACAATTTGGAACAGTCGGAAGGGATTATTTCTCCCTACCTGTTTATTCTGTCTGAATGCGACCCTTTATTTGTGTGTCGCTTCCCTTCAGGGCTGCTTGCTGTTGAAAGTCAGTGATTTCGGGGTGTTTTTTTATGCTAATTGCGGATGCTCGGTAGGAGGAGCCCATAGCTTGACGAGCTCCAAATGTTGCTGAGAGATGCTTATTGGCTCTGACAGATGATGAGGCTTTTGCGGCCGATCGGATAGAAGAATAGTCCTCTGGCAGGCGACTGATTTCAAGGTGTGTGCGGGAGTTGGCCGAGCCCAACTATGTCATTTAAGAAGGTGGTCTTTGAGGAGGTTTTAATGAGGCCGACATCTCAGGGTCAACTCGGGGTGCCCAGATTTTATCCATATCACACAAACAACCAGCATTTCTCAACAAATTTTGATTTTCTTAAAGCTGCCAGTTTCGCAGAGTGAAAGTTATTTGATGAATCTTTTCAGCAAGTTTGAGCCTGTTAGGCTTCCTTCGAGGTAGAATGGTTACAGTTTAAAAATATGTATTACCATGTTTCATCATTACAATTTTTGGCTAAAGTAAAGAGTCAAACAAGATTGGTTAATGTTTTTCAGTGATTTGAATTTAATTTTATTGATTTCTTCTTTTATTACTTAAAGGTTTCTATTGTTTTTTTCAAACTTTCATAAACACAAAGTGCTGTAAGTGACCAGGCTTCCATCTATTACACCATCGCCACATGCAAGTGGTGTCCCTGTATATTAACAAACACACATATTAACCCAATATGACAGACAAATAAATTATAAATGCTCATATAAAAACCTCAGCATTTATGATCCCATTTATCCTGAAGCCCCGGCGGGCGTGTTCACTGGTTGCCCTGTGTCGAATTAAACTGCAGATATCTACCCCATTTATTTTTATGTTCCTCCACATCCTTCATGAGCCACTACTTTACCCACTTCTTAGATCCATTCCCAGGAATATTGGATCCTCTACAGCTTTTTACTATTTAATGATCATCATACTTGCCTGAATTCTATTTGCCAGAGGTCTTAAAATATGGTTGGTGGAGTTTCTCTGTGATATACACATGGATCCTCAAGCAGAGAGTCTGTACCTTTGAGCATGACCACAATGCATCTGTTACATCTCTGGCGTGTCTTTCAAACCTAGTCCAAATAGCCAGCAAGGGCAGCAGTAACATCGCTGAAAGATTTTATACGCTATAAGCCTTATCCAAATGTCTCTCAACACCTGTTTAGTAATTGCAACAATTTTATTCCACTCATCTTCTATAGAGGTGGTGCCCAAATCCCCTTCTCTTATGCTTTTCAGGTTAGAGTATTCTTGTAACCAGATGTTTAACACAAATGCCATTCTCTCTTTAAATGCTTTTCACTCTTGCTCACACATTCCTTTTTTATACATAGCTCGCATACGCTTCTACCCAACTGAAATATAAGCAGTTGAGTCAGACGGAAAAGGTGCCGACTGTTTGAGGGCGAGAACTTGTTTTCTTAGAACCACTGAAAACGTGTTGGGGGTAAATGTTTTGTAAGTGTTGAAATCATTCACTTAAAATATCTGTCTCATCCTGTGGGGCTTGTTGTGACGGACAGATGAAAGAAAAAGGGAAAAAAAAAAAAAAAGGCAATAGAGGGAGAGTCTGAGAGCTAATCGGGGTTAATTGACTGCTGTTATTTTGACCTGAGGCGGAAAAGAGATAAGGGCCTCCAGAGGAGGCGAGGAGAAGTTAAAAGTTTGTGTGTTGGAAGGTATAATTACAAAGAAAAGAATAGTGGAGGAAGGATTATAAATTGGCTGTGTGAAAGGTGGCTGTAGGTGAGTCAGAGAGAGCTGACAGGTTCACACACATTTTGCAATGCGCATATATCACACCTGTTGAACGGCAGCATGTTTTGCCCACAATTACAAGCATGAATCACCACCAGGAGGACGAGAGGGAGCGCAGAGAGGATGGAAAGGGATGACGGAGAGCAGGAGCGGCAAAAAAACAAAATGAGTGTCACGCTTGAGTGAAAGAGCGGAGGAAGTGTTGAAAAAGCGAGGAGAAAGTGGGGAGGGCGAATGTACGCGAAGTTCCTTAATGTTGAAAACCAGCTTTCAGCTCCAATTTTCTCTGTTTGAAACCAGAAACAGGGCACTAAAAGCCTTTCGGTGTGTTCCAAAGACACACAAGCACACACACATTTTGAATCATTGTACAGAGTCACAGCAAAGTAGATTTAATCCACTTACATAATTAGGACTACAGGCATTCTCACAAACACTCACACAGTAAGATAAGCCCAAACAAGAAGTGCACAGAAAACACACAACTGATACAAACACATTAATGTTTGTGATGGTGAAGAAAGCCAGAATACACGTGTGTGTGTTTGTATTTCGACCATTGTGTGGACAAATGTCAGTGTGACACAAGTCTTACAGGGACATTTTGGTATTGTGAGGATATTTTGACCTGTCCGCACACGTTTAAAGTGCTTTTTGAGGCTAAAGATTCTGTTTTAGGATCAGGGTTACAATTAGGTTTTGGTTAGGATCAGGTTAAGGGTTGGGGTTAGGCATTTAACTGTGATGGTAAACATTAGGGTTAGGGCCTCTGGAATGCATTACAGTATGTCAATGAGTGTCCTCGCAAAGCCAGAGAGACACAACTGTGTGTCTGTGTATGTGTGTGGTGCATCAAACAGAGCATCCGTTTGTCCGACTGTCTGTAACTATTAAGAGGGGTTTTATTTGAAGCCAGAATAAACCGCCAACAGCCATAAACCTCTAAAATTAGATTGGAAGCAGAAAAACTTTATTGGCGGCGTCAGATAACTGTGACCCATGGCAATATGTAAACAGACGAGGCTGTTGCCATAGAGACAAAGAAATAAACCGGAATATTGTAAAAAATTCTTCCAAACCGTGTGATGGTGCGACGACTGGGAACTGTTGCTGGAGGTGATTTCAGTCTGTTGAGCTCTGGAATCATTAAATTCATTAAAAACCGAGCATCCAAGACAAACAATCAGAAAACGTCTGAGAAAATGACGGTTGAGATAAATTTCACCTCGATGTTATGATTACTAATATCTCTGCAGAGGGTGCTAATTAACGCTTGGACGCCAGTGATCTGAGCATCACTGAAGAGACATCTCACAGTGTCTGTCTAAGGGTTTTAATCTGTTTTTTTTCTTCTTTATTCTGCAATTTCTTCACAGTCCACCAATGCCACCTTGTCTTGCTATTGGTTGCTGCAATGGCGACAGCGCGGGACGCTTCACACAGCCTGGCTAGTGAGAGGACCTCCATAGAAAGCACGTACGAGCTGACCAAATACCTGGAGTATCAACTCAAGGAAATCAAAGACATATACGTGAGTCATTAATTGATTTGCTAACAAAGGCGACAAGGCGCAAATATTGGTTTATGCAAGAGTTATTGAATGTGAAGATAAATCATTAAACCTATGAATAATTTCTTAAGAAAAATTCAGTTGCGAAGGAACCACAGTTACAAAGCATAGCAACAAAGGTTAGCATCTTAAATAAATAAATATCAAGGTGAAGACAATCATTGTCATAGTGATGTTTTCTGCTCAAAAAGAACCAGCAGAGACACACAGGCTGCTTCTCCACAGCATTGTACCTGCTCAGCTCACCTCATCGCTACGAGACTTTTACACATGCAACACACATACAACAGATTGTCATAGTGATGTTTTCTGCTCAAAAAGAACCAGCAGAGACTTTTACACATGCAACACACATACAACAGACATAATAGATACAAAAATATGGAGGATCTTGTGAGGATTCTTCTTTTGATCCTTGGTGCTTGGCTGTGTGTGAGGCAAACAGGAGCTCGAAGCCTAGTCAAGAGTGTATGCTATTGTTAGCACTTAGCACGAGTGGTACCGTATTAAGAGCTATTTAATGGTCTATAGCTCCACTATTACTCATTTAAATATGTATGGCAAGTAATTTATTTCAAATTGATGGCGATTCTATCTGACCAATCAGCTTTCTGCACTGGCCTACATCACCTTTTTAGTATCAACCCAGCTTGCTTGGAACCTTAACTGAGATGGTGATAAAAACCATACCAGGCACCATAATTGCGACGATTCGGCAAGGTACCATGCAGTGCAAATGGGAAAATATTTAGTGACTGGCTAGTGACTGGTTTTGCAGTTCCAAGGAGTTATAGAGCCAGATGTTTCCCTCCAGAAGTGGTGGACACCAAAACGAGGGATAAAAGAAGAATGAATATTGATGATTTATAATGTTGCTGCATATCCGTTTGCTGACAAAGTCATCATATAAACTCAAAAGGGTATGTCGGTATCGTTATCCCAAATAGTCTCCAGTGGCAAGTGGCAAGGAATTAGTCTGTGCCAATGCAGAAAGTGTTGCTTCAGTGCTGCTACTCCCCGATGTGAAGATGTCAATGTGACTACTGGTGTATAATTTTAGTGTGTTGTTGTTTCGTATGTCAGAGTCACAACAGACTGAATCTGTGGTTGATGCGCTGAGCCGCCGTGATGCTCACATGGGTGCTCTTGCCTGTTAGATTAAGATATTTGATAAATAAAAGCAGAGGATCCTGTGTAACAACCATGCTGCTCAGTTGAGTGTTGTGGGTTTGGCGATTTGCACTGTGCAGAGACATCTAATTTGAAGAGAACATACCAGACTGCAATGTTGTTATTGTACATGTCCACGACTGGTAAAACAAACCAACATTCACTTGGTGCACCCCATAAATCTCCTCTGTGTGTAGGACTGGATAAACTATTACTTTTATGATGCGCGATGGAAAACATTACACTGTCAGAAATAATATGCTAAATTTGTACCCTTAGGGGTCTAAAGCCTTGTCACCAGGGCAGTACCCTCAAAGGTATAATGATTGCACCCTTTAGAACTTATTTGTACCTTATCAACCAAAAAAGGGGTACAAATTAAAACCATTTAGATCAACTGTGTCCCTTTGAAGTTTCAAGCAGTTGTACCTTAAAGGACATCAAATGTACCTCATCCGTACCTTTATTTCTGACAGTGTATGAAAATAAGGGATAAGAAAGAGTCCACTCAGCCTTCTCATCCTCTCTTTTCATTTCTGAACTTCCTCCCCCAGTTGACCTACCTTGGCCCTCCATTCAACGAGAAAGACTTTTCCCCTCCGAGACCCAACAGCACGGCTCTGTCCCTGCCCAGCGCCGCCACCCGCCTGGAGCTGTGGCATGGCCTGGAGAACCAGGCCCGCCTTGCCCAGAACCAGAAGGCCTATTCCGTCCTGCTGGCAGCAGTCAGGGACTTGGCACGCTCCACCCTCTGCCCCTCCCTCAAGACCTCTCTGTTGCACTTTTGCACAGGCCTAGATGGGCTGCTGGGCTCCATCTCAGCACTGATGACCACCCTCGGTTACGCACTTCCTCCTCCGTCTTACACGGATGTGAGAAGTAATTCCAGAGAGCTGCAGTACACCCAGAGGGAGGCAGGGGGCGATAGACCGGCTCCACTGATGAGCCATAACCCGCACAGGTCCAGAACCAGTATGAGGAGTGAGTCTAGTCAGCGCAACAGCCAAAGAAGGAGCGGAGCAAAGGTGGTCAGAGGACAACGGGAAGATGGCGGAAGGAGAGGGAAGGAGGGGAGGAGAGTGGAGGCTGAAGCGAGGAGTGGCAGGTCGAGGGAGAAGGGAAAAGGAGAAAGCCAGAGGAGAGGTAGGAGGGCAGAGCCTGAGAGCAGGGAATGGACTGAGAGAGCTTGGCAAGACGAAGAGAAGGAGGAGATGTGGGGGAGAAGGAGAAGGTTACTGAGTACCAGAGAGGATGAAGAGGAGGCGAAGCAGCATTCAGAACCCGGGGTGAGAGTGTCTTACCCAGGCACAGAAGACCTCAGCGAGCATCAACTCCTGCACGTCCGAGCAAACGACAACAACAATCAGTACAGCTACAACCTGAACTCACACCAACCGGACACATTCAGAGAAGAAGACGGGTTTATTGTGGACCAAATTAGAATTTTAATGGCTGAAGAAGCTTCCTCCACCTTCAACCATCAGCGTCGGCCTGCTCGTTCCCTTCTCTCCTCCACCCTCCCCCTACTCTACCAGTTAGGAGCGGGTGAGGAGCACACTCTCCTCTCCCAGCCCGTCCCTCTGTCTTTACAAAGGGGCACGTCCCTACTGTCGCCTCCTCTGACTCCGCTCCTGTCCTCCACCTCCACCTCCTCCTCCTCCTCCCCCTCCACCTCACTACTGTCCGTACGGCCTTCAATGAATGACTTTGCCAGGAAGGTGGAGGGATTCTGGATACTGCGAGAGCTGCAGAGCTGGCTGTGGCGATCGGCAAAGGACTTTAACCGCCTCAAGAAGAGACTCAGAGGCTGAGACTACACACATACTCACACACTGCAGCAAATTTGTAATTATTTGCACAAAATCTGAGTGGAAACAAAATGACAAAAGCACACACATACAGTCATTCTTAATGCCTTCATTCATACCATACTGGAATATGTGAATGAAGGAATATTTGGCAGGTCAACAGTAGAGGATGGAACATAAGACACACAAAGCCAAACCCATTACCGACATTGTCGCGCTCCAAATGCAACTTATTCAACGAAACCCACTGACAGCGGGCTGAGTTACTGGACTTCACGGCTCACAGATCCACAAAAATCCACAGGGTAGGCCGAGTGGTAGGCAGAGACAGACAGCGCAACCATTGATGGAGCTGATTCAGTGACCCGAAATGTGTGAATCAGCAAACATTCATTATTTTCTCTAAAGCAAGATGGGGAAAATTTGTGGATGGAAACAAAAGGAGAGGAGGAAGTGGCCCAAGGGCTAGAGGACGAGAGGAAGACGCAGCGAGAGGAAGAGGGGTCGAGGCATGAGTCAGGGGATGAGCGCTGGAAATAACGGGCAGAGGGGTATTGCTGAGTAATCAGAAGTCGCCCGGCCAGTTACAGTAACCCCACAACAGTGCTACACATTCAGCCCAGACAGAGAGGTGGTCAAACACACATACACACACACGGTAGTATTCACTGCTTTAACACACAGCACATGTCTATACAGCCTTTGATTCAGCGCTGACCCAATTTTAATGATTTCATCACATAGTTAGATATATTCAACACAGTCCCGTCTGAAAAGAACAACAATGGTGTGTTCTATGCATAAAGAAACACACATAATTGCTTCCTTGCTGAGAGTAAGATGGGTGAATTAGTACGGCACCATATTAGTGTGCACTAATACGAAGACGGAACCAGCAGACGGTTGGCAGTTAGGAAATGTTCAAAGGGGACAAAATTTACCTACCGGAAAAGTGCAAAACTAATTTACATTTAAAGTTGCATTTGTTTAATCCAGAGAGAATCATGGGGTAAGAAAGACAAATCCCTCACAGTAAGCTAACAAATGGTCATAATGACAGTTTTTATCTTGGCTTATGTAGGCTTTGTCACCACATTGTGGCAAATGGACCATCTCAAAACGTGACAACCCTGGAGGTTACAAAGCCACTTGTGGCACTTGTGTCTTTTCCTGCAAGTTTGTTGCTTGAAGTGAAGTTTAAAGGGCTGAACACACGGCAACATAGCAGTACTGATTATCAAAGCTAAGATTTCACAATATTATATGTCATTAGTGCCACTAAAGACACAAAACGTTCGCTGTTGAAGTGCAATGAAGAATAGACGCCGCATCTGAGCCTCTGCAATCGCTCCTCGCAGTTTCACTCTCGACTGAGTGTTCAGGCCACTGTGATCCTCTTCTTGTGCAGCCAAGTATGCGCTCACTGCTTGTTTCAGATAATTCAGGTTAATAAACAGCCTCAGAGTGAAACTAAGCCAAAATGTTTCAGGCAGTCAGGGTTATCATTTATTGTCCGTCATGTTCTGCTGCACACTCTCCTCACGTGTCCACATCCCTTCTCTCACTTATTTTGGATGGACTCGTACTAAATGAGACCGTTCCTATGCAGATCTGTCACAAATTGCAATCTGTGAACGTGACAGGCTCTACAGCTTGACTTCCTTTACAATTTTACGGGGTTGTAAAAGATATTATTAGGATACAGATTTTGATCCTTGGCGGGTAGGTCAGATGACCTTTCTGACTTATGAACTTATGATGATGGTTTTTTTTTAGGTAGCCTTTTTCAGGTAGCTAAATTGCTTTTTACTGCTGCCTGTGTTCACTCCTACTTTGCGGAACTTGACTCTTCATGCCAAGCTAACTTTATCATCTCCTGGTTCCAGTATGATTAGAGACAGACGGATATGACAGTCGACATGTTTTCAGGCCTCTTTAATTCTTTTTAAGTCAGATTGGTTGTTTGTTTTTTTTGTTTTTTAAGCAAACCTAATGTCATGTCTGCATTGTGCCTTGAAAGGTGTGGCCAAAGGATCATATATCTATGATATTTATTAAACAAGATCTTTATTTATTTTTTTCTCCAGTGTGAAAATACTGTTGTAACTCAAGAGAGAATAAATATGAACTTTTGTACAGAGCACAGTGTTATTGGTCATTTGGGAGCCCATTGAGAGGGGAAACGAAAAAGGAAATTCGTATGGGATTTTTGTTTGCAATGGTTTCAGTTTTATAGGGAAGTTTTTGGATGATTGGCACAAGGGGAGAGGAATTTGGGGTCGGGGCGTTTTCTGGAAAACAAAGGCCGGTTCATAATCTTGACAAAAAAAAAGGGAGCAAGCAAGGTGGGGTATGAGAGCGTTTTTATTTGTCTGTCCTGGTGAAAATTTACGATTGCGCTCTCTTTCTTTCATCTCTCCTTTCCCACCTCCCACGGCGTCATCCCTCCCCCCACTTTCCTCTCTTTTCTCATCACACTATCTCACGAAGCTCCTCTTCCACGCCAAAAAAACATCCCCTAACCTGTGACAATGAGAGATTTACACCAGCACAGGTACAAACACACCCTCCACAATCCCACCAACCAACCTGCGCGTCGATGTCGCTGCCTCGCCGTCTTGTCATTATTTCTCTGCACATTTCTCGTCTTTTACACTCTTTTATCGCCTCCTCACCTGTTACCTCTTTCTTTCCTGCTTCACTTTTCCCAGGTGCTCTGCAGCTCCCTGGCCCCCTCTCCTCGCCCCAGGCCAGATATTAAAAGATCAATGAATGAGTGTCTCCCTTCCATCACCTCTGGGATACACACCTGTCCTGACACACACACACTCACACACGCACACAAACACATGCATTCACAAAACACACAAATGTCAACAAACATGTGAACTTTAAAAAGCATTATCCAAGCAGGAAGTGACTTATGTTGACACATCATTACACACGCGCACACACTCACACATGACTCACACTGCGTAGGTGAAAGGGTTAACGCTGGCGGAGCCATTACACATGTGTGTATACAAATGCAAATATACTCAAGGCGCTGTGTGTTTCTTACATTCAGTAAGTAGTGACTGAGAGGAAGCCAGTAGTCAACAAAGGCAGCTTTGTGTAATCAGTGCGTATGTGTGCGGGTGTGTGTGTGTTAATGGTTTGTCGTGTGTGGGCTTGCAAACCCAGCACGTGTGTGAATCATTATCTCGATGTGTCAGAATTTTTGCTGAAATGAGGCTTGTCATGCAGAGCGATCTAGCAGCCATCATTCACCATTGTGTTTCTCTGCCTGTCTGTCTCTCTGTCAGCAAAGCACAGACAAATGGCTGTAACTAATGTGTAACAGGATGGACGAGCCTAGGTTACATGATTCAGCGAGCGACTCAGCCAATCAGAAAACTTACTGTAAGTGTCGGAGCCAGTCGACGTCATCTTCCCCCTGCTGCTCGGACACGCCTCTCGGTCTGACTGGTGGGCTGTGACCTGAGACTTATGACCAACAGAGGAGTTGATGTGTCTTGAAGAGCACCTCATCTGTTTCTTGCTTTTTTGCTCCTCACCTCACATCCTTTTAAAGTAAAACGCAAGGTTTGGGGAATCCCTCCTCTACAGTGCTTCATTTTATCACCTGTAAATAGAACATGTGGAGCGAAGGCCTCTGGCATCATCTCAAATTTGATAAAAGAGGGTGAATTTTTTCGACATTGGGCCTATTTAGTAATGCACTTACAAGGGACACAACCACAAATAAAAAAAATGGGCCATACAAAAGAGGAGTCTTGTTGCACTGACACAGTTTTATATATTTGCCTCGTGAACACGATTTTATGCTGCCTTACACAAGTATATATCTTCCATATGCATTCAGGTTTCGTTATCCGAGCATTCGAGCCTCGATCCCTTACATAAACAAAGATACTATCGCTACCATCTTGCACTCATATTAAATGGTAGGGAAAATAAGTATAAGTATAAATATTTCACCCCGTTTTAAAACCAAACTGATTAGAAAAATGAACATTAGAACGCAGATCAGCATGATAAAAACTTGGGTCAGCTACGTAACTACTTTAAATTATCAGTCTGGCCCAAGTCCTACCTGACATGATTGAGGGGGAGGGGCTTATGACCTGTACCAGAGCCAGCCACCAGGGAGCGATCGAGATGCTTTGGCTTCACTAATGGGGAGCTCTCATGTCCTGCCTCTTTATATACTGCCTATAGTCTACATGCTGTGTTTTTTAACCAAAATAGTAGCAGCCAGCCTAATTTGTGCACAATAAAAGTGCTGTTCAGAACTGGAACTAACTTGCTCAGATCACAAGTGGACCGATCACTAAGACCACATTCGAAGGAGGTCTAAGCCTAATGTGTGAACATTTTTCCATAAGTGTGAACACAAATATGTCCCGGACTACACTGAATGACCACCTACTTCCTTGACATCCTTAGAGTAAGGGGAAGTACATCACATTTAAGCGTTAACGCGTCATTTTGAAATCATATATTGTGTGAAAAGCCCATAAAGGTATATTACATGTGCAATCAAATCAACTTTATTTGCCTGTAAGAGGCCAAGAAACAGACAGAATCTGTATTGTTTCGATTCTCCTGTTTGCCAAGATCTACTACTTTGACAGCCAAATGCAGGGAGTGCTTTCTTTCATTTTCTGGTGTGCACGGTGTGTGCAATGCTGCCCCTGCAGGATACACATTCAAACTTCGCAAACAGAAACACTAAACATGCTTATTTGCATAGAGATCGGGGAAGTGAGATCTGATCAGGACACATGTGGAGACACATTATAAAGCCAGAAGTGAACCCACACAGTCAGATCTGTCTACTTGTGATAAGATCAGCCAGGACACATGTTGAAACCAGGTCTTAACAGCCACTGAGGGATGTCACGAGATGTGGGAAAACGAATACGGTGTATGTTTGTGCTTAATATTACAGTTTAGTTATAATTATTTTTGCTAAATTTTTAGAGCTGATTATTAATGATTAAGTTATTACTAAAATAAATAATGATACAGTGTGGAGGCAATCATTTAATATAATTATTATATAATTATATAATATAACAGGTAGATACATTTAGTCTTACATTTAGTACAGGCTTTTTGTGAACAACCAAACTTCTAATGTGTTCAGGATGAGTTTGATAGCGTTGCTCTGAGCTCATCTGATGTTTGGTTTGTGTTATCTCCCCATTCAACCTGCTTAATCGCCCAAAAAAATCTGGCATATGCCTTTAAGACCAACAGATCCTCTCGTCGAGACATTTCCGGACCTCCTCTCCTTCTTCCTCACTGTCTGTCTTTTTATCTCCCATTTGCTTTTTATTCGTTTACTGTGGCCCAATCTTTATTCCATATGTCTCTCTGCCTTCCCTGCGCCACATTCATTTATGTGTCACCCTCGCTGACTGACACCAGGGGCCATTTTGTGTAATTTTTTTGCCATTCTTGCTTCATTTTCTCTCCACGTGTCCCCGTCTTTCTCCACTACAATCAAACCCTTTCACGCTTTCCTCAAATTCCCTCGGCCACCCCCGCGCTCTCACCCTCTTTTTCCATCTGTCTATCTCCTTCTCCTCTCCGTCTCCTCTTCCCTCTCCCTCCCTCTCTGTTCTGCTCACCTGCAGCACATAAAAATTCCTCTTTTCTTTCTCCAGAGGATTGTGCAGTCGCTTGGGGATTTACTGCATTCCTCCATGTTTTCTCTTCTGTCTCTCCATATCCGTCTCCCCTCGTCTCTCCCTCCATTTTGGCAGCACTACACAGCGTTTAATTCAGTCTATCTCCTCCTTTGTCCTTTTAACAGTTTTATATCCCTTTTAAGCCCCTTTGTGTTTTTGTTCTCTGTGTTGTTAGAACAACATACTAATCCAATACCTGTCGTTTCCACGACCCCGCCCTAGTCTTTTTTTTAATGCAACCATTCTACCTGCCCCACCTGGCCTCACCTGCTATGAGCATTGACATCCCGCCTCCACTTATTTAACTAGAGGGCGCAGGGTTGGGCCGTGGTTTTTTTTTTTTGTTTGGTTTTTTTTCTTTTGGTGGAGGTGGAGGGATGCTCCAGGCCCTGGAACCTGGAATGAGGTTGATTTATGTGTTAATCAATCGGTCGTCCCTGAGAGTGAGCAAAACCACAGAGGTGTGTGAGCTCTTTCATATCACTGTCTGTGCTTGTTGACTTAGAAAACAGCAGAAGCTGTCATTCACTGTGGTGCTCAGCCCCTTGACATGTTTTCAAAAGCAATTAGGGGGAAAATTGGTGTTTGTTTACACTCATGGTTGACTGGCATTTTTGCAAAGAAGATTCTGTGCGGTGGCACAGTGAGTCTTAGCTGACAAATGTGCACAAGTTATTACAGCAACGAGCTTTTAATTTACAATCAACGTTTGAAATTGGTGTGGATAAGATGACAGCAAATATTTTTACACAGAAGACACCTCAGCAGGCTCAGATCCCAATGGATTTATTTTTTCATGACGTTGTACAAACTCATTGGTCACTTCAGTTACAGGCAGCATTGGTAATGTTGACCAGCTAGCTTGAGCAGGCTAAATTTAGAATGTATCCAACCAAAAGAACTCCCCCAGAGCTTATCAATCGCCTGACTGCTTTCGGAAGACCCGAATCGATCACTTTTGTGTTGACTACTTATAGTTACAGAGACCAAGTGGTGCAGATGCATTCTCCAGAAAACACCCCATCAAAAATAAAACAGCCTGATCGTACCTGTCCAGCAAGAAATTGGCAACCCTGGCATCAATTTTCAGCCCCTACAGCTCCCACAGTTTCCACTATTTGTGCAACGAGTAGTGCAACGACTTGTCGCACAGTCCTCTTACTTTTTGGCCGTAGCCTTCTCCATTACAGGTTTTCTTTTTCTGCTAGCTGTTTTAGGACCAGCTGCACAACTTAAATGGTCCGGTGCTTTTTCAGTCATTCCTTCATGACGAGCAGTATTTTCGTATCGTTATTGGCAATATATCCACCTATTGTGAGAGGTCAAGGAGGGCAGGACAAGCAAACAGGTGACCAATCATTACACACAGCCATGGTGAAATTAATTGTGTTAATTACGGAGTTAACAGGACCACAAATCCTGCATTTTTTTTAGCTTATTTCCCAAATCTTTCAATACATTAATATGTATCTTGATGTTAAGAGATGCTCTACAAATATTACAAAAAAATGTCTCAGTGAAACATTACCCACCCTAATGAGAGTTTAATCTCTTAACCACCCCTATACATCTCCAAGAGAACAAGTAACTTGTGTGAACTTGTATACTAAAAGGATCATGGCGCTAACATGAGGAGAGGCTCTTGATTCCCCCTCGACCGTGAAACTAAAGCAGCCACAAAAAGGTTCACACAAGATTGATACTACAGGCATTTGTTTAATTCAAATATTAGCAAGAATGTGAAGAAATCCAGGATGAGTTGTTTTAATATATGAAACAGTGTTATGACAAATATCCAAGGGGAAGAGGTGATCATCAACAGGATGCACATGGAGGTCTTTTTATGTACAAAAATACAACACAAGCTCAAACCTTAAAGACAGAATTGTCTGATTTCCAGTGACTCCCAAAATTAAACATATGACTATTGGACCATTGGACTACTAGACACCAAAACTACTTGTTTAGGTTTAGGAGAAGAGCTTACACTATAATATATCCAATCCAATCCAATCTGATTTTATTTATAACGCACATTTTAAAACAACAAAGTTGACCAAAGTGCTGTGCAGCCAAAACACAACATACATAAAATAAAACAGGACACAACTGACATAAGAATAAAAATAAAGCACACATTCAGGATAAAAACTGGGCTAAAGGCACACACCCAATAATAACACACACTGGATTAAAAGCCAAAGAAAAGAAGTGTGTTTTGAAATTTGATTTAAAAACAAGAAGTGAGGGGGCCTTCCTGATGTGAAGTGGCAGCTCGTTCCACAGCTTAGTTGCTGCCATGGAGAAAGCCCGGTCCCTTCTGAGCTTCAGCCTTGTTTTCGGGACCACTAAGAGTCTTAGTGACAGAAACATAGGGCCGAAGCAAGTCGGACCGGTACGGTGGAGAAAGACCACAGAGACATTTAAAAGCAAATAAAAGAGTTTTGAAATTACTTCTCTAGCGCATAGGGAGCCATTATAGGGAGGACGGTATTGGGTTTAATATGTTCACGCCTGCAAGCCCACTTCAACAAGCGTGCAGCAGCATTCTGGACCAGTTTTAAGCACTTAATTAATGCCTGATTTACCCCCCACATAAAGGGCATTACAATAATCCAAACGAGTGGTAATAAAAGCGTGAATGAGTTTTTACAAATTCTCCCTTGATAAGATGTTTCTGACTTTGGCAATTTGCATTAGTTGATAAAAGCTACTGTTTATTACCAAACTGATCTGTTTGTCAAATTTAAAATCGCTGTCCAATTAAAATCCCAAGATCATAACGATGTTTATAAGGTTCCGTACCAAGGGCCCTGGGTTGACAGGTTGGCTGTCTGAACACCTGGTAGGGCCAAATATTATGACCTCAGTCTTCTTTTCACTGAAACTGAGGAAGTTTAATGTCGTCCATGCTGTAACATCTGAGTAGGCAGCATTCTTTCTCAGGGACACGTCAATTTGGCAATCATCTGCACAATAGTGAAAGGAGGTGCCCGAGGGGAGTAAATAAAGAGAAAACAGGAGGGGCCCTAGGATTGAGCCCTGTGGCGCCCCACAGGAGACAGACACTGTAGGGGACACAGAGAAGGTTGGCTCAAACAGGAACGAGCTGAACCAACTCAGTGGTACCCCTGTAACACCCACCATCAGTGCTCAAGACGAACAAGATATGGTGATCCACTCTGTCAAAAGCGGCCAGACTTTATTAAGTGCTGATTCAGTGCTGTGTCAGGATTCAAAACCCGACTGGAACACTTCAAGGAGACAGTTTGTGACTAAGAAGAAACAGAGTTGGCTAAAAATAACTTTCTTCAGGATTTTTGAAATGATGGGGAGTTTAGAAATTGGCCTGAAATTAGAGAGTGCAGAGGCCATATATCACCCAACTCCTGTCTGTCATGGTGATAGCAGCAGTCTGGTGGAGCAGCAGAGGTTGCTCTCATTAGTTGTGGTTTCATAAATATTTCTCATTGTTTAAGTGGTTAACCTGTGTAAGAGGTGCCCTACAGTATAATTTAAACACACACCTGGCAAAAAAGAGAGTAATTTATTATTTAAATGTATGTTTTAATCACACAGTATAATGGCAATTAAATAGTGACATGTGACTAAAAATGTGATCAGACAAGAGGATAAAAGCTTAAACATATCACAAAAAAACATGTAATATTTACATTATCTCATCTGGGTTTGCATTCGGTGTATGTTTGTGTAAGAGAGTTTAAAGAGAGAGACAGACAACAGAAAAATGATAAAAGGAGACATTTGATGCCATGTGATAAATGCGATAACTGACATGCATCCTTGCAAAACAGACAGTCAAATTTGAACCAGAGGAGGAAGCAGCGGGGATTCTGAACAGGGTGAGGTGAACACATGCAAACACAGGATACCTCAGCACCTTGGTTCCCAGAGCCAAGCTATCCTGAGGTGATTCCAACTGTTACGGCTAGGAACTCCCCACCAAGTACTCATTTTGCTCATTTTATGACAATCATCTTCTTCCACATCCCTCGTAACGTTTCATTTCCCATTAATGGTTGAGGTTGTGTGTGAGCAAAAAGTTTTTGTTTTTTTCTTCTTTTCTTTCCCCCAAGGCCTTGAGTGGGAGTCAATGAGGCATTTTACGTGTTGCTGTGTCGCAGTCTACATTACATGTTAGACATTACATGGTTTGTTAGAGACTAAAACGCCTGTTTTGGAACAGCTGTCTACCCGTCCAGGAAGAGATACCATGCTCTCTCTCTTTCTCTGTCTCTCTCACACACACATACACCTTCATCCCTCTCTGCGACCTGAAAATGGTGCGAAAGGTAAATAGAAAGCTTTTAAACTGTCTGCGGGGCGCACAAAGACAGGAGATTATAGAGGAACTACAGACACCCTGACACACACACACACACACACACAGTTGCACACTTGTCTTTGTCACTTTGGAGGAGACTTACATTCACTCCGAAAGAGACTGACAAATCTTAGCTTCTGATAACCATCGTCTGTGTAGCCAAACCCTGTCAACGCTTATTTTTCTGCCTCACGGACCAGTTGAAAACTGTCGGACCACAATGCTGAACGTGTTGCTTCATTATACTGAACACGAGCGCTCATTTAGAGTGGAAACCACTTACACTATCTGCTGCTGTTCTCACTGCAGCAGCAAATTTAATTCATTCCAGGGATGAAAATAATTAATAACAAATGCAGAATTCACCACTGTTTGAGTGATATTTGCTAAAAGCTACAGTGCCAAGTTTTTTTTTTTGAATAAAATGAATTGCAAAGAATCGAACTTGTGAACTGTTTTGAAAGATTTGTGCCTACGGTCGCCTGAAGGATTAAGTTTTACTGATATTGGTAATTGGTAATATCATTGGTTGATATCAATATTGGTTTTTCCCCTTTTGTGGGATTTGTGGACAACAACAAAATAAAAGACACGCTCGCCAGCTGATCACTACCAATACAATGTATTAGGTAAACCGTCGCTGGGACGAGACATTTTCGCATTTACTGATTAAAATGTCTAACAACAATTAAATATTTGTTGTTAAATGTCTTTACATTGATCCAAATGGTCCTAACAGATGTCCCCAAAACTGAGATATTTTTTTTCATGGTTATAGTCCACTTTGGCAAGCTTTCAGTATGATATTCATGGTGGTGAACGAGATCAAATGTAACGTGAACTACAAGCAGTCAGAGAGCACAAACCTCCACCAAGGGCCCCTTTAAATAAAAGTTCCTTCATCTGCCCTTCTATCCGGATGAGCACCAAAATGTAATGTTTGAAGTTTTTTAGGCTCATTGCCCGTCCTCCTACCAAGTTAGTTGTTTTTTTTTAAATGCACAGAGTTGAAAACATAACCTCCGTGGTGGGAACAATCACCGTGCTTCATTCTCATGATGCAATGTGCTTGGTTCTGAGCACAAAAACAGTGAACATGAATCTCTTGATCGTCGTGTTGTCCCAGTGCTTTGATTTTTGTGTTGGGAGAGTCTGTCCCCGATATGAAACTATGCAAAACACAGTGTTAAAATGAATATGTTGCTTTGACTTAAAAAAGTTACGAGTCTGGGTTTCTTTAAACGACAAGTCGGGAAGACTTTTCGATAATTTATGTTACCTCAAGGTGTCTTTTCAAGTTCAGTAAACATTTCAGGTAACCTATTTACTAACTTTTCTTTTAAGTTTTTTTTTTTTAATGCAGTTTAACGGTCAGTATTTTTTCAGTGCTCTCTGAACGAGGGGGGACAATAGTCACGTCTTCATCATTGGTCATCATAATCAAAAGACACTAACTTTTATTTATCATTGTGGGCAACAGCTCCCACAATTTCAACTCTTCTTGTCATCAGATAAAGTCTTTTGTTTTCATTGTTGTGAAAGACCCCCATAGCAGCAGAACCACTACATCTGCTGCTTTCCTGCAGTTCCTGGAGGCACTGGACCATTTCCCCTCTCCCACGTCGCGTTTCACAAGCTCAGAAAAGGCAGGACCGAATATTATCCAGGCAGACAGGACATATCTTTTTTTTTTGTCTGCCAAACACCATGGCAATATGATACTTCTGTTTCCTCATTCCGTCACGCTGTCTCTCATTTCTTTAATTCCCTTTTGGTCTTTTAGCATTTGAACTAAAACTAAGTCCAGAGAGGCATGTCTCTGAATGCCAGGGAGGAGAGGCTACTGAGTCTTGGGCGGTCCTGATTTACATCCCATTTGTGACGACATTTTGACGTTGGGCAGAGGTCTGATCAGCACTGTATCGAGGAGGAGGATTCCCACGGTGTCCTTAATGTTAAAGGAAGTAGAAAAATCTCACAGCTTCCTAGAAACCCTGCCACGCCAACTATTTATGGCTAGTAGCAAGAGCATCCAAAGGGATCTAAAACTAGTTGTTTTGAATAAGCTTGTGCTATCATGTTAGGTTATTAGATGCAACTCAGATCAGATGAGCTGGCCCGTTTCGCCCCGGGCTCCCTGTTCTGTGAGACTGTCAGAGTTAATCCCTACCAACAGAGCTTGGTCGGAGCAAAAATGGCAAGTGAATTAGATTTTAGATTTTTAGATTAGATTGGATTTTACGCAATGTGTACATGCCCTGGCTCGATTAACACGATCCCCCATCAAATCAAAGTGCTGACAACTGGGATTGATTTCCCACAACTGTTCTGGGACACAAAACTGAGTGAATCCGAAAGCAAAATATGGAGAAACGCCATAAAACAGAGACAGCTGGAAAAAAAAGGGACTGCTTTATTATTATTTGAACCATGGGTGCCATTTGTGTTATATTAGGCTGACTGTTGTCATTTTTGACAGCTGAAACTGAGCTGTACCACAGAACTTCTTCATAGTCTTTGCGACATGGTCACTTTATTATAATGCTGATGTTCTCAAATGACATATAACATGAATGTTAAGTTAAGTTTACAGTTTCAGGTCTCATCAGCACGGGTGGAGCACTTACATTCAAAGTTAACTCGGAAACCTTTAAAAAACTTTTTAGAATTAAAGCACTGACTTTTTTTTTTACAGTGTAAACATGTCTTCCGGTGACCAAATGTCTATAAAACAAGAGCAATCCGAGATTGCCAACAGCCAAAAAGGCTGAACAATCCCCACCGGTATGTTAATCATCCTGCAAAAAATGCTTCTAGCCCAAATTTAGTGTGATATTACTCCTTCATCCCGGAAACATATGTCTTGGATTTGGATTTGCGTTGATTTATTCAATAGTTTGGAAGTTATTCACAAAAAAGGACAATTCTGTAATGAAAGCATTCTGGATTTGATTAGAATATATCTCGTAATTTCACCATTTGGTGGGAATAATGGGGGTGGATGATACTGAGCATTTTATACACAAGCTTTCAACATTTCTGAAGTTATAAGCAGAAATATGAAAATGTGCCCAGTGTTACAGAACAAATATCCTGATCTGGGTCGCCTCCAAAATGTGATGGGGTCTGAGCTGGGCTACCTGTGACTTTTAAAGCAACCTTTACAGTAGTTTTTATGTAATCATTAGCAACTATCTCTGCAAATTATGACTTCATGGGCAGAGTTTGGTTGGAACAATCGAGTTTTTCGGCTGCACCATCCACACATGTTTAAAGCCACCATCTGTGTGCTGAGATCACACTCATCTCATGAGCTGTGCAACTGTAGAAAACTGGGTATTCATATTTGTTTACAGTTTACTCTCGTTTCATAGTTCACAGTTTTTGTTGGAATTTTTTACACTTCATTTAATTCCCGAGTTTGTTTTTCTAATTTGGTTGCACACAATTATTCAATGTTCTGTCATGTTGTCACTTGAGTTAATGCTTAACTTTTCATTTTCTGATCTCCTCTGGCAAAAGTCCCGACTGCTTGGAAACCCACAGGAAGTGGAAGAGGCCAACAGGGGATGAAAGAACTTTGCTTTATTTAAGAGTTATATTTTACCTTTGTTATGTGTTGAAAAGGAATTTATTATTCCCGTATGCTAATTGGAGACAAGTCTGATCAGTTATAAGTTATTTATTTCCATTTCCCTTTCCATTTTATTGCTTCGTCAACCTCTTTTTTCAAGTTTAGGGGCCTCTAATTTCTGTTTCTCTGTCCAAATATCATGATTAAATGTTGCCATTTGTTAACACTTTTTTAAAACTTCATTAAAGCAGCTTTGCTTTTCATGCCTTTTACCTTTCCGCTCGGTCTGTGTGCCTTGTTATCAATTGAACATGTAAAGTGAACTAAAAAAATGAAATCAACACTAATTTCTGCCTGTCTGTAGTCGAAGAATATTTTCTTTGTCTGTGTAATGACAGATAGAGCTCATATTCCTTTAAGAAAAACCGTAAACCTCGATTTTGAACTATGAAATGTCTTTTGTTTATTATTGACACAGTTCCAAATAATGGAACAAGGCATCCCAATAAGCTTTTTGTATGAAGCATAGTAAGGCCTGTACTCTGACACATAATGATTCCAATAAATGTAAAATGTGACTCAGTCACTGTTGATTTGAAGTCACTGACGAGGTCGTGCCTTCCTCCAATCGTGGACAGAAAAAGAACGTTTTTGGATTTAACATAAGAAGACGGGAATCTGACTGTCCAGACCCTAAATGGGGAATCGCGATGAGTGTGAGAAGGATGACGGAGTTAAACACAAAGTCAACAACTGAAAAACACTTACCGTGAACATGTATTTTCCCAACGTGCATGCTTCTCCCTCTCTCAAAGCTCTCGCTGGCGTTTCATTAAAGTATGCTTTTAAGTTAAGGCAAGATCTTATCTGGCGTCTCCACGCAGCCCAGATCCTCTCTCGCTTCATTTGTTATCACTGCTAATCTTCTTCATCCTTCCACTGTTTCTCACTGCCTCGCTCAATCCTCCCTCACCCCACCCCCACCCACACCTTTCCTCCCCCCCTCCGTTGTTCTCCGTCCGATTTACTCAGCCTGCTTCAAGGCACTCATTACCTACTCGAAGTTGTGGAGCTCCTTAAAAGGCAGCAATAGAAGACGCACAAGAGGAGAGGAGTAATTCCTGCGGCCTGAGACACTAAGACCTCCACCTCTCTTTCCTCCTCCTTCTACCCATCTTTTGTGTTGCCTTTCACTCCCATCCCACCGTCCACAGTTCCAGTTACAGGGGCAGCTCCGTCTCTTTCTCTGCTCGCCTCGTTCATGTTCCCCCTCCCATGTTCATCCATCATGCGCTGTCGCCAGCGGTGATGACGCTGTCATGTAATTATCTAATTTTATTCCAATACGCTTTCTCCTGTACTAGTGCTCAACACACTCAGGGGGGTTCGACTTGAAACCCAAGGCTTCATGTCATAATTCCAAGCCAGAGGGAGACGTTGGATTGGGCCGCGGGCCCAACGGTGCAGCAGGATCCCTTTGATTTTGCGCCGCTCCTAGTGTTGGCTCTCCAAAAAGCAGCAGTCTCATGGAGGGAAAAAAAGAAAAACTGCAAATGAGCTGTTTACTTGTAGGCACCTACTCGCCTCACCGGGTACAAATGCACCACAGGCAATCTGAAGGATACATTTTATTATCTGTCTTTCAGTAGTACGCAAACATACAGTTTCAATTTGAGGGGCCTCGGTGGGAATTTAACCCCATAACCGCAGCGTGGCTAGTGCCATGCTCTGCCCACTGAGGTTCAGAGCTCGAGCACGCAGAGGAGCAGCAGGGAGGGCAATCACGGCCTACACTCAGAGTCCCGAAGGTCCAAATACCCCTCGAAAGTATAGTACAGGCCACGTTCAACCTGGACTCCATTTTCACATCTTCTTTCAATTCGGACCAAAGGCTTATACGGTTATAATAAATCTTTGTATTTCTTTTTTTTTTTTTTTGCCAGTCTGCCTGGCTCGACAACTGCAGAACACACGCACAACGAGGTTTGAAGTCAAACCATTCTCTTCATTTTCTATGTAAAATATAAAATGATCTAATGCAGCTAGGAGAATAAAATCATTCTTTGGAGACTGGCTTAGGCTCCTGGTTGTAGTAACTCTCAGACATCTGGGGCAGCATTGCAAGAAAAAAACTGCTCATTACTTCTGTATAGATTCATATGATTGTTTGTATTTTTTTTTTCATTGCTCATGTATGTTTTAGGTAATTTACATGAACATCCGAAAGCAAGTTTCAAATAATGTTAATAAAGCTACTGTGCTAATTTTAGCTTCCGCACTGTAGTTACTGTACACATTAGAGTTTTATTTTTTTATTATTTAAATTTGGCAGATTGATTGATTAATTGTTTATCGGGATGAAAAGCAATGTGGTGAATAATTGTATTATTTCAGTCATGATGATTTATCGATGAGTGTATTTACATGTGTCACATTTTATTGAGCGAGTTCCTACTGGTTACTGTTCAGGAGTGACAGGTTATATCGTGACAGAGCCGAATAACACGTACGAGAAGTGAGGGCGTGAGCTCGAGTTGCATGCAGTCTGTCTTCCTGTGTTGGTGTTTATTAAAGAAGAGCAATAAAGACAAATGGAAGGCCGTTTTTAGCCCAAAAGGACTGGAGATCAGCTGTCACACTAAGGGTCCAGGTGTTGTGATCTAAAGTGAGAGGGGTTCTCATATATGTGTGTTCATTTGGTCAGAGCAGGTAACTCTGTAACCTCAGAACTCATCATGTTAGCCAAATAAATACACTAAATCTGTAATTTTAGTCTTTTAGCCTTTGCCTGCAAACTCCAGTCGATATTTCTCCAACATGGAAGTCTTTGACATAAAATACAAAATTCTTCACATTCTGTTGATAATGTCAAATCATGTTTTGAACATTTTTTAAATAAAATTATTGCATTATCTTACACTGTGACAATCAAATTAGCAGTAACAAATTTATTCTCCAAGAGGGGAATTTTAGCTTCGTCAGATGGACTTTAAAAAAAAAAAACATTTTAAAGTTCTAACTGCTTTTCTGTGGCTACCTTGGCCATTATTTCCTCAGGAAATGTAACAGTGTTCTGGCATGTAGTTTGTGTTTGAAAGACATATATTGGGGCTGTTTCCGGTCTGCTAATCTTACAGAATGGATGGTCCGATAATGAACAATTTGGCAGAACTGGTGGGATGACGAACAATGTGAACATGAACTCTCAGATCGAGATAGGCCGAGAGGCAGCAGAAAAACCTCCCAGTCATCGCCGGGAACAAGACACTGGAAGCGCATACATGTGTCAAAAAGGCGTGTTCATGTTTTGTTGTGTGTTTTTGCGGAGAGAGCTGGGTTGCATTAAGGGAAAAGCTCTTGCTGCAGTCTTGCCAGGTCCAAATAACCAAGTGGCTGTTTTGTTTCACTTCACAGTATTTTTTTTTCCAGAATGATTGGCCACTAGTTTAGGGTCAAATAGACTTCTGTTGTAAAAAGCAGCATCCTGCTGCTTTTACAGGCCTCTGTTGCCCTCCTCTGGCAAACAGCAAGCGTTACTACGAGTGACTCCCAAAGGAGCAGGAGCAGGGAGTGTGTGTATGTGTGTGTGACCACCTGTATGTAGTTTGGAGCTGTGAAGAATGATGTGTTATGTCCTTCTGTTAATGGAATCATGGGATTAGATATGTTTTATGTTTCAGGTACCGTGAGACTCGGCCGCTCTCCTGCCAACCCACCAACCAAACCGACATTAATGAAAATTAAGACCACATTGAGTCTGTGTGTGTGTGTGTGTGTGTGTGTGTGTGTGTGTGTGTGCGTGCGTTCGCTGATTGCTGTCTGGACCTTATTTAAGTAGAAACAGATTGAAGAATGATAATTATGTCTAATAAGATGGAATTTTCCCGAGTACGTCAAACAGCAGCGGCATCACAGGGCTGCTTTTAAAGGGGATTTAGGTCAATTGGAACCTCACAGACACACACAGGAATATCAGTGTTTTTGCTCTCAAATTCAGAATATAAACGTCTTTAATGTAGTAATAAGTGCAGTCTAAACACGTTTCATTCGCGCTACACACTTATTCACTTTTTTTTGGTTAATATTAAGATACTTTCAGGATCTGGTTTGCTGGGATATCTTAGAATAAAGACATATTTAACAAACAGGATATAATGTATTAATTTGTCAGTTTTAGAGGTGCTGGTAGGAAGATTTTTTTTGGGGGGGGGCGGGTATAGCCAGCATAGACATTTCTCCAGTTCTAGTCTCCATATAGAGCTAAATGATCTGCTGTCAGTGGCCTGATACTGTATATTGAGAAAGAGTTTGGGACATTTTGAGGAATATGACAGAAAGTTAGATGAGAATATATTGCACTGATGTGTTAACCAGGAATATAAAGCTACATTCTAGCCTAGCCTGGTATATGTAGGAGTATTTAACATGTCATTATATTTGTGTTCAATCACTCTTTGGTTTGCAACACATACATCCATGAGCTTTACAGATACTTAAGTTGACCCTAACTATTTAGTTTCCTGAGCCAACTGTCTGCCTATCTTACACTTAAATCAAGTTAGTTCAGGTTTTTGGTTAAGTTCAACTTCAATCAAGTGGCTCAAAAAGTGGCTTTTGGCTCAAAAATTTCAGAAATATGACAATATGTCTCTCTTTTTTCTTTTCATTTTTTTTTGATCTAGTATGTGGCTCAGTTGCTAGGCTGTTTAATACAACAGTGTTGGACATGTCAGACTTTGGAAAGAAATTGCTTATTTTTACTAAATAGATAGATAGAATAGATAGATGGAATAGATATCTACAGTCATTGTCTCAACAGAACTGTAAAGGCACTGTAAAAAATGATTGTTTCAGCTCTCTGTTGCTAACAGAGCTTCCCGTGTCTGACCAGTCAGATGCCAAAGACGGACTGTTTCTGATCTTTACAAAAGACAAAGGTGCAGCTCAGTGAAAGGAAGCAGAAACATTTATTTTATACAGCATCTTTACAGTTACTGAGTCTAAAACAGTGTTTAACATAACCTTTTGAGTGTAGATAATGGTGATTTTTTTTCATTATTATTATCTCTTTCTAACGTTTGGCTCGCCCAGTGCTGTTGTATTGTACAGCCTTGTCAGACTAAACCCTCTGTACAAGAGTCAAATTTGTGAAATTTTACAGTCTTCAGAAAATCTTCAGGAAATAGGGCTTAAGTTGAAAAATACTGGAGTTCTCCTTTAAAGGAGAGTTATGTTTAATAATTGTGTTTATTGTTGTATTATTTTCAGCATGTTACCACCATGAGATTGATTAGATCAGCTGGTTTTTGTTACTGCACAGTCTTGTTGCTCAACGTTCTGAGGTGTGGTCTGATTCGGGGAAACAAGCGTGAAGACGTGTGAGAAACTTTGGCCTTTACCACGAGAGAAAAGCCGTCTGCGCACAGACAGGTTTAAGAGCCATGTCCCGTCACGATCAAATGCAACCCCTCAACATCTCCAGAGGGATGAAGTTGACGCATGTCAGTCTAAAAGGTCTCGTGGAGTCAGCAGTCATTCCGAACACTCCAGGACTCCACTGACTTCCAGCCAACTACATTCCATACGTGTGGAGAAACTCTGGGACAGGAGTGAATCTTCCAAAAGTTACTGTCCTGCCAAAATCTCTCAGAGAGCAAAGAATAAAAATCCGTCATGAAGTCTACTTCACCATTCAGGGGTCGGGAGTATTTTCTTGTCCTTGGCTTTGGCCAGCGTTCATGTGTCCACCATTAAAAAGAAGGTGGAGAAAAACTGCGATTTGTGGCAGCACATCAAGACAAAAAAACCACTGCTCACTGGGAAGAAAGTCGAGGCCGGCCAAGGAGCACCCAGATGATCCTTAAAAGGGAAAAACCTTCTGCCGTATAACGGAATCCCTGCTGTTTATGGCAGAAAGACAGATGACTCATTCACGCAGAGATGTATGTTATATTCACAGTTTAACAGGCGGCAGTGTCAGCACATCTGGATTCACCAGGCTCTGATGACGCTTCTCTGTCCATTAAGCCAACCAGAAAAGGCTGCGAACGGACTTATCGAAGCCAGAAGCTTTGGAATAGATCTGGATTTTCCTGATTAGCTCGTCTTTTTTGCTCCTGATGTTTTTGATTCAAGTAATTAGACAAGCAAAAGTATTTGCAGTCAGTTGCACAGCTCCTGAGGTAATGGAGGCTTCTCACAGCAGACTGTTCGTTTTCATGACAACAACAGTGACTCAGTTCCATCCACGTGTCCCAGTAAATCACGAAAATGGGAAAGTGAGACCCTTTTTTCATTAGATTGCTTTTTTTTTTTTTTACGTGAGACATTTAAGCGTATTGTAGTAGGGAAAAGCTGTGTTCTTGTCATTTTTCAGCTTTCAATTTATCTCAAGCTCCCAATAAATCCCACTTGGCACTTATGGAAGTGCCAAAAAAAACAAACATTCTGTGTGAATGTGTTGTCAATTGTATGAGTTACATTGTCAGCACATTCTCTAATCATACAATCATCATGGGAGTCGTTTTCATCTCCAATGTCCATTCCACATGGGGGTAAATGAATGTGAAAGCTGGCAGTCTAAAGTCAAGCTTGACATGCAGCTCAGCATGATGTGGAGAGTTAGATGTGTTGTGGTTAAAAGGTTCAGAGTGTAGGAGAGCATTATGATGAAGGAATATGATGGATATTCTCATGTCCAACCATGTCTCATTAGGTGTCGCACCAATCTTTGGGCTGATGCCATTTGCTGCACAGATTTAACACACAACTACGGTCACTCAGGTTGGTAGATATGGTCAGTCCCTTTAAAAAGTCAAGATTTCTGTGGGAGTTGTGTTTCACAGTGAACCTTATTGTCACTCTACCTAACAAAGCCCAACATCCCCTGAATGTTCTTCATCTCTGGTTCGTGTTTTTCACGAGGATGTGATTATCCTCGAGGTCACAACAGAGTGAGGTCACGTTTGAAAAAAATGGTCTTCACCGAGTCCACAAAGTGGCCCACTTCCTGGTCAAACCAATTTATGCCATCCAAGACATCTCAGGGGCACCAGAAATATTCAATTACACCACGTTCATGATAGGCAACAATAACCCTTTTTTTTTTTTTTTTTCTAAAGGCAACAAACACCATGTCTTCTGTCACAAACATGACATGTGGAGCACTTTTCTCTTAGATGTTCTGCAATGACAAACCAAGGGGCAACCTGAACCTTTGGAGTATCAGGTGCGGGTTACAGAGGATCCAATAATACAAAGTCACACAGGGGGCTTTCTAAACCAATCGTCGTCTTACTTAACAAGGTCAAATCCGGGAATTCAAAGCTAGGCAAAGGGACACTCATGGATTAGGCAAACTCAGTAAACGGAACATGTGACGATGATCGAACGCAAGGAGACTCATGAGGAAGATATGCTGGACTGCTCACTTAGAAGACAAGACAATCTGGCACAGGAGGAAGGGAACACGGGGGTGAAATACATGAGGGAGAGGTAGACAGTTAGACACAGGGGAGACATATTAGGGAGATGGAGCAATCACACACACATGAGGGACAAGACTAGACAGGAAATTGGGAATAGACAAAACAGGACTTCAAAATAAGAGGGGAAACACTAAATGACCCTAATAGACAGACAGACAGACACTTGATACTAGCGGACCCTGACATGGAGCTCCTGTAGGCATTTTTAGGTTTTTGGGGTCGTATATCTCAAATAAAAAAAATAATTTAAAAATCAGGGATGAGAAACTTTTCAAAAAATCATATGTTTTAAATATGGATAACTAAAGCTCTCAATTAAACTAAAGGTAGAATAAATGCTAAGTGTGCAAGTCTTCCCAACACTGCCGCCCCACGTGGAGGTGAAAGAGTGAGCGAGTGGCTGTGCAGTACTGACACGGGGAGCGCTCGGGGGAATGAAATCAGGGTAACAAGGTGGGAGCATGGGCCACGAAGGCCACACAGCAGCCCAGACTGGAGCAAGTGAAACAAAGCTTTCAGAGGATTTCCAGGCTGTGTCATCCGTACGTCATGACACATGACATGATTCTTGCTGCACTTAATTTTGAGGTTTTTAGGTCCCTCGGATTTTAACATTTTATCTACTCTTATCTATTTGATATAACCGTTGCTCCAGATGGCCACCTTTTTTTCTTGGGTCACAGAGATGGAGAGATGAAACAATCGTCCTAATGTACCATCTGGCTTCCTGTTAAAGTGCAAAAAAAAACATTAGCGTTTAGACTCATTAAATTGGGACTTATGTAGAGGAAATTTTGCCCAAAGAATAAATAACTTTAGATTAATAATAAAACAGTCTTTAATTTTCTTGTTACCTTTATGAAAACCAAACAAGTTATTCTCTGGACATAAAATTAGACCCTAAAAATATTATCAATAACACATTTGGTGAAGTTTTTCCATTGTCTTTAATTATGCCTGATTCCTAAAAGTTACAAACTCCAGCTTTAACTGGCGCGCAATATTTACAAAACGTGTTTTCACCACCATATTTTTGTAGATTTTGCTCTTAATTTGTGTGTATTATGTAAAAACATGAAGGCAGGTGTGCTTCCTGAAAAGAAATAATGAAAGGTGAAGGGACACATGTAGTAGGCACAGTACAGCGAAAATAAACTCCCAAGTGCTCGTTTTTAAACAATTCAAGTGCCTTTATTGTCACAGCACGGTCACATAAGACCCTTTAAAGACAACACTGACACCTTTTGGCATGGGGGAATCAAACAGACCTCGTGAGATGTGTTTGACGTTTGTGTTTTAGGGTCTGATGGGACCATGCCATGAAAATAAAGGTATTTTAACAGTTTTTAAAAGGAGTGCTCTGAAGTGTTTCTTCCTGTATTGTCAATATCAATACATGAGTTCATAAAGGGGTTGAATTATTCAATTTCATTTGTTTTCTCAAGAATTGAAGAGTGATCCCGCATCCTTAATAGGCTGTCTATGTCAATCACATTACACAGCCTGAACATTTCCAGTCATGTACGATCTCATGAGGAAGAGGCTTCAACTGTTAACTAATCAATTACGTCCTTTACGTCATTCACGGCGCGACTTCGGCCAGTAGGTTTGCACATTGAGCAGATCGACTGACGTTAAATCCACCTGCAGTCATCACTGGCTCCCATAAAGTTTAAAGGTAAAATTGATAAAACTAAACTTGATTCTGAGCTTAATTCCATTTAAAATACATTTGCATACAAACACATTGCATAAAGCATAAAGTATAAAAACAGCAAAGTAGAAGTAAACCATAAAAGTCTATATCAGGGGTGTCAAACAAATAGCCTGCCAGGGGATCTAGTCAGGCCCTTTCAATGATTTTGAAAAGCGTGAATATTAAAAAAAATAATTTTACCATTAATTGCACTGGTTCATATGTCCATGGTGCCCTGTTTTAACAAGAGAGTTTTAATATCCCTTTCACTGAATGAGTGGAGAAACTGGAACATAAAAGTTCATCATTTTTTCATAAAACAGGCTCTTTAGCTGTTTTGTGGATGGATTGTTCATTAATTGTTTTCAATGAATTTTTAGTATGTAGTTCTACTTAAAATACACTAAAAGAAAGGGAATATTTGTGTGTGTTTCTATTTATTTGATGATTATTAGGCTGTAGATTTTTTTGTTTCGTCCCTCCTCAGGTCAAGCTGAGCTGCATGCAGCCCCTGGACTAAAATGTTTGAAAAAGTTTGACAATAAATTCTAAGGGTTGAGAAAGTTGCAAGTTGAACTATTAGAGTAAACTGATGATGTAGTTTAAGAAAAGAGCTGAGATACAAACACACAATTTAAAATACATTTAATTACATATTTATATATTATACACAATTTACCATTTTCATTTGTTCTTGAACAGATGAAAATGGTAAATTGTGTATAAAATGTGGCTGTTTCACAAGAAAGAGATGGATTAGTCAATCAAATAAGATTAATAGTTTTTGGACAATAAGGACATAAACTTTCAGTAGTGCAGTCTGGTTGCCAGGCCCTGTAAAGATAAGATTTTGACATTTTTGTGGAAATTATTTCTAAAAGAAATTGGTAAAACTGACTTGTTGAAGCAGGAAAAGGCAGTTGAACTACTTTATATGAAGTTTTTTTTCCACTGAGTAGGTTGTTGATTTCCCCTTCAGTATCAATAAAGTTTATTTTACATTGTTATTTATGTGTTGATTAAATCTTTTATTATCAAAATAAAGTGACAAAATAACCTGTAATCATAGTTGAGTTATATTGGAGAGGAGTATAAAAACTTAAAATGCACATGCTTAAACAGCTGGCAACATCATGACTGTTGGTGAGAACAGTCATAACAATTCTGTTAAATGTTACAGCAAATGGCGAGTGATCATAAAAAGAGAAATTTTATCGGAAACGCAAGTAAAAAGCTCGAAGGTGTTGTTGTACATGCCGGTGACAATTTTAGCAGTGTGTGTGTGTGTAGAACACCTGCGGACTTGAGGCCCGCACATGTGTGCATTCTTAGTCCTGGCTCTACATCCTGAGACCCAGGGATATTTCGTCAGTCAATTTGTCACTGAAATATTTTCATTTTATTCAAAACTGTTTATTATTACTTTATTCTGTGAAGGTTTTGAGTAACTTTTAATAATGTTACATTTCCCCAGAAAATTTGTATTAAAAACTCATCCCAGTAGTGGAGTAGGTTGTAATGATGTTTGCTAGCCTGTACCAAAGTTTCCGAGCTTTGTCATGATGCTCGAACCAAAGGTGTTACTTTCCTCTACGGTGTCTGCTCCTAAATGTTTTTAACATTTATCTGTTGTCTCTGCACGAGGTCATTCATCTTCTTTATTGTTTGCCAGAATTCCTCTGCACTACTGCTATCTGTCCAGCAGATGGAGCTCTCTATCAGGAAGCCGAGGTTTGCGTCCGTGCTCTTGACAACCCAACCGGCTCCATCCATCCTTTATCGCTTACCCTGTTAGGGGTCGCGGGTGGAGTCTGTCCCAACAACCCCGGGTACACCACGGACGAGTTCCCAGCTCATCGCGGTTCTGACATATAGAGACAAACAACCACTCACACCTTCTATTTCAGTAGTGACCAATGAACCCAATCCCATGTCTGTCGTGGTACAGATCTTGGATACTGACACAAGTTTTGTGATCCAGATGTGCATCAGCTAAACAGATTCCTTGTCGATCACTTCTGCCAGTTTGGGCAATTGGTGTGAAGACAAGTCTGCTCAGGCTGAAAATGTTTGAGCTTAGGCGAAACCTTTTCCCCACTTTGTGATCGTACAGAGAGGAGAGGGAAAAGCCGACTGCCATCATATGAGATATGAGATCCATTTGGATCTATGGAAGAAAAAAATAATCAAATGATAACGATCCAATGACACTGGCATCGTTTTATAAATCTTGTGTGGAGAAATATTCTGACTGTCTCCTCAACTATACATTTAACTCGTATAAGCACTACAGTAACTTTAGTTTTAGTTTTGCATGCTGCAGCTTAAACAGTCCCAACAAAACCTTGACAATGAGAATTTAACACGTGAATTAATTAGTGACGGCTTAATCATACAGTTATATTTCCATCAGACCTACCTTACGCTGAAGTAAGTATATAAGACACTGTCCACCAGCATAATATTCAATTGTTCCATTTGTTCTCAAGGAGGTTGCAGCTCTCAGGTGGGGTTAAAGGTGACACTTCCAGGTGCCCACAGCTGGAGAGAGCTCACTGAAATTCCAGCGGGATTATTTTGTTAACAGGTTGGGGCAAAGAGTTCACAGATTTGCTCCTGCAGCTGGAACAAATTTTTAATGACTAACTGGAACTGCGACTGTCAGGAGCCAACAAACCACTTTAAGTTTAAAATGCAAAACTGGGTGCAGATAGGTTGTGTAAGTGCTGTATAAAAGCGTTCATTTTATGCAGTATTTTTACAGTTGTTAAGAAAAAAACATGGGGGGGGGGGTCATTTTAACGTTGTTTCTTTTCTTATGTTTCCTCTTGCAGCATTATAGCTTTGACAAGCTGAAAGGTCAGAGCAACCGAACTCAGCACTGGGGTAATTTTTTAAAATATGTGGGTACTTCGCAGAGTTTTAGACCCCTCACAGTTTAGGAGATTGGGCTAAGGTTGAAAATTCCAGAATCCACCTCTGGCCTGTTCATTTACAGTAAACAGAAGTCCTCTGATCTGCGACAAATATGTATTCGATATAATTGATATCATGTGATGACTGTTGGCTTTTCTCTCTCCTCTCTGTATGCTCACAAAGTGGGGAAAAGGTTTCGCTCACGCTCAAACATTTTCAGCCTGAGCAGACTTGTCTTCACACCAATTGCCCAACCTGGGAGAAGCGATGGACGAGGAATCAGTTCAGCTGTTGCACATATGGATCTTAAAACCTGGGCCAGGATGGTGCGCGCCAGGATCTGCACCGCGACAGACTCATGCTAAACTGGTAACCTAAAGGCCACAGCCACGGGCCAGGCTGGCTCGCCAAGTCGCACTGATAGGCACATTCATGACAGCTATTTGGAGTTATAAGAGTTGTCAGATAAAGACAAGTGTGAAAAGATTTGTGCCACTGTCAAAGACACCAGAATAAAGTGAGTAAAACTGGTTAGCCCACTCCAAAAACTTTTCAAAGGTAGGAATAGATTTCAAATAATTATTATTAATAAATTATTATTCAGTTATTGCAACAATAACTTCTAATTGAATAAAATAGAACATTAAATTGAAACAGAACATAAGATCAGTTACAGGAGTATCACTGAGGCGGTTTTTACACAGTGTATTTTAAAAAGTGTGTCTGTGTTCAATGGGTGTCAGTAGTGTGCTGAAACAAAGCAATACTCCAGACTGGCATTAAAACACTTCAAATTTCACATTTTTATAAGAAAAGAAATACACCTAAGAAATGAATCCGCTCTCAGGGACACATTGTGGATATACAAGTGTTGTTTGGCAAAAGTGAATTCAAACAGAATTTGCCTTTTTAGTATTACATTGTTTTGGTGTGCGGCGCACAGTCAGTCAGTCATATCAGTGCTGATATCAGCTGTGGAGATTTGTGCCATATTTTCAGGACCGTACTTGTCCTGTGGTGCACGAATCCAGATGAACTGTTCAAAAAAACTCAACAGCAGCATCTCCACCAATCCTGGCGCAATTACTTCAGATAATCTGCACAATGTCTTTCCATGAAACTCCATCTTACATCTGCACAGAAGGAAACTCCCGTCTATACTGGCTGAAAAATAGACATTAAAAACACCTTATGGCAACATTAATTATCTGGCTTCTCATTAACAAATTGGTGCTCTTCCTTCTGCCAGGGGCTGGAGCCTATCCCAGCTGACCTGTCCCACCTTGGACAGGTTGGCAGGTCATCACAGGACAGACATCCTGCAGGTAACAAAACAGGTAAACTATAATACATCGACGTATATGAACCCAGAGGGAACTCGCACACACGGCAAGAACATGCAAACTCCGCACAGAAAGTGGGTGAATTGTCCCTTTAAGCATACTTCCCTTAACTACTGCCTGTTGAGGCAAAAATGTAATTTAATGTAAGGCTGATTTCCAATAAATTCTTAAGAATTTGACCCACCATTACTATATTGGGCAGACTATGGATTTCACTTATGTCAGAGCCCTGCAGCACTGCTCCACTGACCTTTCAGAAGAGTGCCTATTTTCTCTGTTTGAACTTAAACGTAAAGTAATAAACATGTTATTCTGCCTCTGTGTAATCAGACTGGAGTGAACAGAGACATCTCTGTATCTGGAGAATTCTTTCTGTGGAACCCGTCACCAAAATCCATTTGCTATTTTGCTTGCGCATAACCTGGAGTGTGTTTCTCCTGCTTGGTAACTTGAGAACACAAGTTCCGAACATGAAGTGAGTCAGTGGGCAACAGCCATGAAAGTTTGTTTTTTTTGCCATGAATAAGAAATATTAGACTGCATTAAGCCTAAAACATTATTTTGAGTTTAAAGGCTAGCGTTCTAGCAATTTTTTCCTCAGCTGCAGGCACCACGTGGAGGTTTTTCCTGCAGTGTGGCGAGTGAAGCAGCAGGGTGTCAACTGGAGTCAAGAGGGAGGGAATTACGAGTCAAATTAGGGAAGGCAAGAGAGGGAGTGTGTAATGAAATCGGAGAGAGAGAGAGAGAAGAAGTGTAGGGACTGGGCTACAACCAAACCAGAAGAGGACAAAAAGGGAGCAAGGGACGGGAGAAGTTTACTTTGGGGCCACTAATCGAGAGGACGACAAGCAGCCGCTACATCTTTAAAACTCATCTTTACGCAGCGCAGAAGAAACACTTCAACAGCAGTTTTTTTTTCCCCCTCTCTGAGAAGACACCCGACCTAAGTAAGTGCATGAGCGCTTCCCTTAAATATGCATATTTACTTATTTATTTATCGTATTTATTTATTTACAGTCTGTCCCTTAAAAAGTGTAGTCATGCGTAACGTGGAGCCGCCGTGACGCAACAGGACCAACCGGCTCCACGACGCCGATACACACACGTGGCACGGAGCGCACACGCCAAAATGTTGAGACACAAAGGGCGTCTGTCCTCGGCCTGTGCTGGACCCGGGACAGCGTGTAGGCCCGAGGAGGGGAAAAGCCGCTGGAAGCGAGCGGGAGGGTGGGTGGAAGAGTCGGGGGCGGTTCGCAAAATGAGCGCGCAATTTTGGGAAGTGGCCGCAGCTCGCGTTCCATGTGTTGCTCCTCTTATTGAGGGGAAAAATCCGGTTTCTGCCGGCCCACCGTGTCCTCGCGCGGCAACACATGGCAGCAGTCAGGCTCAAGTGTCTATTAAACGCTCATATAGCTCTTAGCATCTTCTTACCTTTTGGCCAGAAGTTGTCTTCGTGGACAGCCATTAAAGTCAAGAATGATCTTATAAACCTTTGTGATTGTAGTCATACAATGAAGAATGTTGTTTAAAATTAGTGTAAGAAAATAGCATATGTGTTAATGTTAATGTGTGTTATTTCGTGTTAAGTTGCTCAGAGAAACTTTGGTCTGAAGTTGTGGCGGTTAGAATAGGCTGAGCTTACAGAAGTAGCCTCGGTCTAAGCTTAGTTTAACCCCAGATCATATTTCATTTCCATAAATGTGTTACATTGGGATCGCAGCAGGTAGGCTTACCCCGTTTTTCTGATTAAAACTGGCCCAAATAACTATAAAATAGTGAGTAAGATGCCAAATTGGCAATTCAGACGTTTCTGTGTGGAGTTTGCATGTTCTCCCTGTGTCTGCGTGGGTTCTCTCCGGGTACTCCGGCTTCCTCCCACATTCCAAAAACATGCAAATCTGGGGGTAGGTTAATTGGTCACTCTAAATTGCCCGTAGGTGTGAATGTGAGTGTGGATGGTTGTTTGTCTCTACATGTCAGCCCTGCGATGAACTGGCGACTCATCCAGGGTGTACCCCGCCTTCGCCCCAAGATGCTGAGATAGGCTCCAGCCCCCCCCGCGACCCCTAACGGGATAAGCGGTAGAAAATGAATGAATGAATGAATTTTTTTGTTGATGAATCAATGAATTCACTATCTATAACAATGTTATTTCCTGCCTCTTTTGCCCCTTTTACGGTCATGTCTTAGAAGATGATAGCCTCCACGTTTGGAGGTGTCATTCGGTTGAACTTAGAGTCCCCGAAACACGGACAGCACATGAATGGGGCAGCAGCCTTGTTCCAAGTTGGGTCTTTCCTGTAGCCACCCCGTTGGGCTGGGTAACCAGACCCGGGGCTGAGGTCATGCCCGCGGAGAGACAGCTGCTGGCCGGCCGGGCACCCTCGGGGGCTGCGTTTATTGGACTTCTCAGGGAACAGAGGCTCCTAGAGCGCTCAATTTATTTTCCTGGAAACTTGTGAGAATAAAGAGTTTGGCCTGCGGTCCTTTGTATCCAGCAGAGGTTGATAAACACGGCTTTTCAAGGTCAGAAACATCCCCGCGGGGAAAAAAGAGCAGGACCACATGGAGCACAACAGGCAGTCTTGAAAGAAAGACATGCGACAAAGTGATGTGAATGTCAGCAAAGAGTAGAAAACGTTTTAAATGTGAAATTGTGTACATAATATAATCACATCTGTGTAAATATTGGAACTGTCAATAACCATCGTGGATTCGCTCATGGCAACATTGCATGATGCAGCTGCATCATGCAATGTTGGGAATAGGCTCTATTTCAGGAAGCAGCTTCCCTATATGGCGTTTCTCTCGGTAAAGACACTGCTTTCCCGCCTGACACACACACACACACACACACACACACACACACACACACACACACACGCACACACACACGCACACACACGCGCGCACTTGTCAGTGTCATGATAAGAACTCACAATTATCTACCAGCCCCAAAAGACACTTCCTGTCCTGCGTTTTGCTTGTTTGCGTGTCTTTATCGCGTGCTCGCACATCACAGCTACTCCTCATTAACACCAACGTCTTGTCGTGGCAGCGCGTCAGCTCCCAGGTTACTGCTGCACGAAGCTGCAGGGAGGCAGAAAAGAAGAACGTGCGATAAGCAGAATCAGACGCTCAACATGGGAAAATTGCATGTGTTGCCTCAGTGACACGTGGTAAGGCAAGCCGAGCTCCAACATACTGTAAGGAGCAACTGATACTTGTCACTCAGACACACACTGGCTGACATCCAGACTCCATGTGGCCTTTATCTCGAGAGTAATGACTACCCACCCCACGAATGTGATGGGTTTTTATTGTGTCGCAGCCTCGGCACAGCAAATCCAATCCATGTGACCGTCGTCTCTATACATAGGAAGGTTAATGGACAGTCTGTTTGTGTCTGAAAGGCTCTTGTGTCCATACGTTCTGCCAGATTAACACATTAACATATTACTTACCATTCTGAGGTGGACAGCTTTTAAGACTCGTTTAAAGAAAGACTATTTTTTTTCTTCTCCTCGGTAAGACTGGAAACATAGAAAAGATTAACTCCAATCCAAATGTCACCGAGAGAAACGGTACACAAATACAGATCTTACCAGTAGCACCAGCTTTGGTTAAGGAAATAACTCATCGTGACCCGATGTGTTGAAAGTCGCTGTGCGTTCCTGAAATGGCAAGCATCACGGTTAATTATTAGTTACTGGGATGGACCGGTGTGACAGAACACACAGGCTCACTCGCCATCCAGCAGATGCGAACCCCGAAACCCTTCTGTTTGTTAACTTTCCTAAGGTAAAATGATAATATGCAAGATCTTGACAGGAAAATAAACCCCTAACAGTCAAACTGTGTTTAATAATCAGGAAACAATCATGTATTAAGTTAGTGAAGTAAAAAAGGTGTTCACTTTTAATACTAAGCGCTGTCATTGAGACGTCAAAATGTAGTAAAATGGGGGTAACTAGCAGAATCATGTCGGCGCTGGAATATGTTTCCATCAGAGCTGCAGAGATCGGCTGATTAGTCAATCAGGTGATTGACAGGACATTATTCTGCAACTCTTTTGATAAGCTGTGTATTGTTTAAGTCATTTTAAAGCAAAAAATACTGAAATGTAACAGCGTCTCTGGTGTGAAGCTGCTTTTCTCGGTTTTAAATGACAGTAAATTAAATTAGAGTTTCCACAACATTGACATTACAGGGTAAACAATTGACTGACAATTGGGTGGCTGTGTGGCTAGAGTGGCTCATCCTCTGATCGATTCCTGACCTTTTTGAGGTGTCCCTGAGCAACACACCGAGCCCTGAAAGATGCTGTTTAACTAGGAAAACATTGGCAGATTAATTGATAATTACCTCATCCTTAATTGGAAGTTTGGGACTTTTTGTGTGGACAAGATAAGACCTACGATAAAGACATTAGGATGTTGTGACGAGCAATTCTCATTGTTTAATGATGTTCAATGTTTATATTCCAATCGGGTTCATCAGTTGTAAAGACGATCGATATATGTGGCCGAGGTGGCTGAAGAAGTCGAAGTTTCGTGCCAGATCATAGTCCAAAAGTTAAAATCCTCTTTACTGTGATTCAATTAACAGGTTAATTTGTGAGTGAAATATTGTAGAGGCTGTGTGTGTGTGTGTGTTGAAGGAGCTTTTAGCATGGGGTGTCAGTTACATCGAAATCCCCCCTTTTCAAACTCTTTTCAGCATTAAAGCAGTTCAGTGGGCCGTGCGTAATCGCATTACACGAGCACATACGCAGAGACAAATCTGTCCCATTAGATCTTCTATCGCCCACCGGCGTGACACAGGCACACACACAAACTCGTGCCTCGGAGACTCAATCATTAGGAAGTACTCCGAAAGTCTTTCCTGTTTTAGGCCTTGACTGCTTCCCCCCTCCCCCCTCAAGTAAGAGGGCTGCCTCCCTCTTTTCCCTTTGTCATCATCTGCTCCAACAGTATGGGAACACTGGTTATATTTGGATCTTTGTGTCTAGCTTAGATATTTTCCAGATCTCTGTGTGTCGTTCGGGCTGGATTGTGTGTGTTGGTGACTTCTTGTCAAAGGTTATAATGACTGTGACTTGTCCCGTTTGTGTGTTTGTGTACATTCCAGGTGGCCATGACCCACTTTACCTCGTTTGGCCGGTCGCATCACAAGTTTGCTCATGTTGTTTACATTAAAACTGCATCGTCACTCACGTTTGACCAATGAGTCCGAGTGACAAAAACCCGTCTTTCAGATGGAAAGGTCACCCTTTAACAGACGCCGTCTGTGGTTCCAGAACCAAACAATTGAGTGCTCTGAGTTGTCCCCCCCGTCAAAGTCAAAGCTGCCATGTTGATAGCACAGTAGGAGGGTTTCTGAGGACAATAGGTGCAAGTTTCAGGTGTTCAAGTCCGAGTTAGAATACCATGACTGGCTTCACGGGTCCTCATTAGTCAAGGGATGTAATTATAGTGAAATGTCACAGAGGGACACAGAAACTGTCTTTTGAACCAAAAATGGATCAAATTTAATTTGGAATATCTGGTAGTCATAGAGGTTTATTTTACTGTACAGCTACACATAATGACTGTTGTCATCACCCACTTATCTGATAGTATCCTCTAGTGTATAAATTGTGACTACATAGTGAAAAAGGCTCACCACCTTTTTCTGTCTTTACATTGTTTCTTTATGCCATCTAATAGTTTAAAATCCAGACTCTTCATTTGCTGTCAGAAATTAAAAAAGAAAAGCAGCAAATCCTGACATTCAAGTAGCTGGAATGAATGTATGTGTGACATTTTTGCTTAAAACTGTAAAGATTATTCGATTATCAAAATGGCTGTTGATTGCTTGCTTTCCACCTACTAATCAATAAATCTTTTGTGCTCTTTTTTTTTTTTTTTTTTAAAGTTTTCTACTGTTTCTATTGCAACTATAATGATAAGTCATTTGATTGATTTTTTGAGTTGATTTTTTGAGTTGACATAACCATGCTGTGGTTTTGTACCTTTTCAGAGACAGTACTAACATATATTAAAGCAACCATTTGTTTGATCAGTGTCCTGCTACTCTTCCTTCTCTGTCCCTCTTCGTGGATCGTCCGTCACAGAGCAGCAGCGATGGCGCCCTCTCTCCTCCAGGCCTACAGGAGGCGCTGGTGGATGGCAGTGACGGCGGTGATTGAGAACCTGCTGTGTTCGGCCGTGCTGCTGGGCTGGGGCTCGCTGCTCATCATGCTGAAGAGGGAGGGCTTCTACTCCCACTTGTGCTCAGGTAACGTCAGCAGCTCGGCCATAAAGTTCTGTCCGCCGGTTTCTCTTTTGTCACTGTCACGACTCACACACAGGATTTTTTCATATTCACCATGTCTGATTGGTGTTGGCAGTGATTGATCTTACTTGCTTTTCGTGACAGTTTTTTTGGGCTTTTTTGACAACTCAATATCGGTGTCTGTTAATATGGACGCGGTTGACTGGTATAGGTGTATTAGCAAATAATGGGGCATTTACCAGTACAAGTGGCTGTTCATAATCAGTTGTGTCTCATTTAAATTTGCACTGGCTTCATCTGTTTTCATACACTTTAAACACTTTAAAGAAAAAGCAATTCGGAGAGCCCAGGTCTTCTCCCTAGAAAACCTAATGAACCAGGGGCCCTAATGTCGTAGAAGTTCAGCTCAAGTTAATTTCCAGTCTGAGGATTTCTTTACTTTAATAGATGATGTGTCCCCTTCACTCCCCAAAAGTGAAGCCAAAGCATCTTAATTGCCCCCCCCCCCCTAGTGGCTGGCTCCAGTACTGGTCATTAGCCCATCCTCCTCCGTTATTTTAGGTAACCCTTGGGCCAAACTGAAGACTGAAAGCTCTCCTCAAATCAGTTTTTCCCAAAGACAGCTTCTGTCTCTTAGTGACGTAGTTCTTAGCAGCTGTTTGTACAGTTCTCCAGGTCGTGGTTGCCTCAAGTGCTTGAGTTGTATCTTGATTTCCTTTTGGTTTTGAAAACGTTTCACTGCACATCTGAAAGGCTTCTTCAAAAACCTAAAAAAATGGTCCAGAGGCCTACAATTGGTGTATGTTCACGTCTTCATTTAAAAAAAATATATATTTTGGGTTCAGTTATTTTGTGCCATTTAAAACATGTTGAAATGTCCCGATTGACATCTGCGCTCTGCACATGATTGGCCAGACAGGAGGTTAATACTGGCCCCGTCGGTACTGCATAGACTCTGGCACAAGATGACGGTGCTTATATGTCGAATATTTTGGCCTTTTTGGCATTTTTGTATAAAGGGAGGAAATGACAAGCTTCCTACATCAGTGTTCAGGCCTTGCAGGAACCAAGTGCCATATAAAATTATGAGCCTGTTATGTCCGTGAAGGTTCTCAGTCATCCAGGTCATCTTAATCTCAGTGTTTAGTAGGAAGCATCGGGACTTATCTTGTTTGAAGACGTTTCACCTCTCATCTGAAAGGCTTCTTCAGTTCAGTTCTGAAGAAGCCAAACAAGATAAGAAGTCCAGTTGATTCCTACTAAACACTCCGAGATTATGAGCCTGTTAATTTTTTTTTGGTTTGGATGAAGCTGCATTGGTGCATAGGTGCAAGGAGAAACAAGACATGGGTGTGACCACCACAATTAGAATCCGTTCAACGGTTTCTGATAACCATGAGTGGGGGAGCTCAAGACTGAAAACTTCAGTTGACCTTTTTTTTTTGTATTCACGTAGGAAAACTGCAAGTGGAATCTGTTCTGCGCTGTCACAAAAAAAAATGCACCTCAACTCCAGACTGTTCTCAAATTTTATATTCGCTGAACTTGAAAAGATAAGTTAAGGTTGAATTGAAACATTAAAAAGTTACCTTAGCTGTTAAGTTAAAACAATAACTTTGTTTTTACAGTGTGTGACATTGGAATATAAAAAATTAAATGGCCTCAAACATATATTTCAACATTAATAACGTTTTTCATGCTTTACGCAGTCTTTACTGATGGTCTGACAGCTTATAAGAATGTTGATTCAAAATTTGGCAAAACTGACAAACAAAACACGAACATTTTACATTATTTCCTTTTGTTTTTGATATTTTTCCAGTTCATTTCAAAGTAAAACACCTTTCGGATGTCTTTTTTTCTTGGTCGTCTCTTCTCTTTCGGTTTTCAGTTAAAACTTTCTGTTATGTCATTGAAGGGGTTTGGTTTAGGGATGAAGATCGCATAATTACCAGATCTGCATGCTGATGAGTTGAGATCAATCAAGTAGATGTAGGAAGTCAGCTCCAGGACCAGCACCAGCTCAGTAAAAGTAAACTTCAATCCAGCTTGGTTTTTCAAAAAAAAAAAAAAAAAAAAAAAAAAAAAGAAAAACATGCTTCAGAGATTCAGGCTATATGTTCGAAGTAATGCTAGGGAAAAGTACATAACAAAAATAAAGCCACTCACATCAAATGAAACTTTCTTTTAACGTGTTATTAGTTTTTGTTGCATTTTTTCAGTATCTAAAGTTGTTTATAGGGATGGTACAACTTTTAAAGGTTTTCATTGTTTCTTTTTGACACTGACGTTTTGCTCTCAGCACCAAGTTTTATAACCCCACGTGTGAGATTTTAGATAGTGAGAAAGTAAAGCAACTGTTGACAGGACACAAAGGTTGAGACAATGGTTTTTGTCTTCTGACTGCATGTTTACCAGCTGTGACGGTGATTTTGCACTAGTGAGGGGTATCATTTCAAATAATTGTCTATTAAAAGTAACATTCTGTTTCATCTCTTGACCAAAGACGCCCACATTTTGCACGCTGTTGACACTCAGCTCTCTAATTATACCCCCCACCACTGCTCCCACAGTGAATGAGTCTGTGGTGGTGTCTCTGGGTAATTCCTCCTCTGGTGGAGAGTTGGAGGAGTGGCTCAGCTGCGTGGCCCAGGAGGAGAT
>KV751335.1:5780137-5793559 GCA_001698575.1 Mola mola
CCACTGGGCGTCCTGATGGACAGGTTTGGGCCGCGCCCCATCCGCCTGGTAGGCAGGTAATGGCAGTATACACAATCAGATTTGTGCTCTGCATGGATGACTACCAAAGTAATATCAGTAAAGTTGACCTTAGCACCCTAATCTTTAAAAAAAAAAAAATTTACTTTTTAAAAGTTGGTGAATGTGCCTGTTTCACAATCTTGTAGAAATGTCATGATAGTGAGGATCTGCAGTGGCTCTTTTGTATTTTATCAGTGTGTCTGTCAATGAATGTAGGTGAGGCACAGGTGTGCACACATGTTCGTGCATGTGTGTGTTAGTGTTGGTACGCAGTGTGAAAAATATATTCAAGTACTGCACATTGCTTTGTGGACACATGACAATGGCTGCACTTTCTTGTGTAAATACACAGTAATGTGTCCGAACAAAGTGTGTTAGACGTGGAAACACACTCACATGCATACATACACACTGTAATGTAAATGATCACTGAAGTTTGTATGGCTTGCTAATATGTGGTTCATTTTGCGAGTATTAAGCCTGTGCTACTGTTACAGCTCGTGTTTTGGCCTGTCCTGTGTTATCATGGCTGTGTCTGCCTACGACCCTGCTGGTGAGTTCAAACACATGCCGAAATTAACAATATGTTAAACAGTGTAAGAGTGTAAGTTTCAACCGCTTATCGAAATTGGGGCGCGCTAATGTAACAGTGCAGTGCCCAATCATCTTCTCCCAAAGTCCAGTTTGTTGGACTAGTGTGAGTACGCGTCGCAAGGTGGCCGTTACGTATCACTAAATGCCTCCCTCATCTCCTGCTGCCTCTGCAAAAATCTTCTTGCAACGTGATTAACCCGCAATTGCCGCACTGCATGATCGATAAATCTGTGAATGGGAGCGTGCCGTATCCGAACAAAAATACTCCAAATAAGCCACAATTCCTGTAAAGTTGCAATCATGTTCTCTCAATGCGGTGGCGTAAGTACAGGAGGAACTGTAACATTTGGGCTTGCATGTATAAATCAATAAAAACCAAATAGATCAATTCTTCATTTTAACAATCCAGGTTTTCTAAATTGTGGTCACTGTATGTATATAGGGTAGATAATTCAGGCCTACATAATGTTTTGAAACCAGTGTTCATTTTGCCATTCAAAGTTGAAGACAGAGCGTTGTAGAGTTAGAAACAGATATAATAAAAGTATGATAATAACAAAATGTGTCTTTCCTTAACAACACAAGAGATGACAGAGATGCCCTGTGGCTTCCAATTAGAACGGGAAGAATACAATTGAATCTGAAAGTACATTTGCAGGTGTTACTGTGGCACAAACCCTGCAGTTTGTGCCACAGTAAATGTGGCTAGTTCACTCACAGTAATGAAGTCACATTGCGATATAATGACTTAATTACTTTGGGTCAGCGAGTACAGCAAAGCAGCACTGCACAGGTGAGAGTCAACTTAAACTAGAATAAAACTTGGAAGAATAATAAGCATTTTTGTTCTAAGACTAAGACTAAATCGGGAATAACTGCCCAACTTACCTATGGTTTGGTAGAAGCAGTGGAGGGCGTGTCTTCCAGTCTTGTTCTGTTGATTTTGGCTGAACTCCTCTTTGCTTCCCGTTTTGTCTCTGCAGTTCTGTCAGCGCTCATTTTCTTGGCTCTCTCCTTCAACGGCTTTGGAGGCATCTGCCTGACCTTCACCTCGCTCACGGTGAGACAAACAGGAAATGGAAAAAGTCATATTGTGACATGAGTGGGACAGCGTGTGATAAAGGTAGTTAAGCAACCATTAGGTAATCATTAGCAAAAACTAGCCTGAAGCAAAATTTCCGAGATGTGTGAACAGGTGTTTGGTCATTTATACCTCTTTGATTATTGAGGTTGGTTGATTATTGGTTCGCTTAAAAACAATCTGGTGTTTTCAAACTTTAAGGAAAAACAGTCATTGATTTACAACAAGAGTGGTGACATTGTGTGTCCTCTGCTCTGATTTAAGATGAATGCTTTAAAGGAGAACTGCAGTATGTTTCAACCTAAACCCTAAATGTCAGTTTTTGAAATGACCACTTTTTTGAGTTTGGACGCAAGGGCCATTTAAAGGCTAGACATTGCAACGCCCTTGTAAGTGAAATTGTTGGAAATAAATTACCTTTTTCGCCAATGTGATTAAACTGTTGTGGCAATTGTCTGCTAACTTCGAGTTAATGCTTACAGTGAAACGCCGATGTGTGTTTGACTCAATAACTAAAGATACTTTATGTGACAAGTATTCTGATGTTCAACGAAAGACAAACAAACTTTGCAAACATTTGGAAGTCTGCTAAATAATCAGACATTATTTTCATAAACACCAGAAAACAGTGCCCCTTTTGCAGTTCAGTTCTCGTGTCGGTGGTTCACCCTCAGCAAGAGGAAGTAGCTAATGGTAGTAAAAACACAGTTTCCTGAGTGAAAAACACACGGAGGGGGTTAATTGTAGGTATCTACACCATGTTACCAGACACTCCACCGACATTGTGAGCGTTGGTAGTGATTTTTGATGTTTCGGCTCACCTGACCCTGTTTCATTGTATAGCCTTGTCGAGCTAAACGGTCCAAAAAGACTGAATTCATCAATGAAAAAATTCTCCAAACATGCATTACTGTATGAGCAATAAAAGACTGGGAAATAGGGCTCAGGTTGAAAGATACCAGCGCCTCTCGCCCAGGTTGGAATGTGCAGTGTTCCGGGGAGAAGCTCTTTGTGCTACGTGCAAAAAAATGCCTGAGCTGCCGCCTTCGCCCTCCCACCATGTTCTGTTTGTGCGTTCTTGACCACCTTCCAAAAATTGCTGTCAGCAAGTGTTATAGTTATAAGAAGTCTTTATTGTGAAGAAGGGCATTTGTTCAGGGTGCAGCTCTCTACAGTAAACTGAACAGAGATATTAAGCATACAAAGCAGTGTGGTGTGCAGGCTCAGCGGCCCTTATCTTCTCTCTCAGCATCCTGTTCAATATGCATGTTGTCAGGAACAACTTTTAGATTATTATTCACAGTCTGGCACCCTGACAGCTCTGCCACGTGTTACACCACTGAAGCAGCAAAACTGCTGCTGAACTTATAGTGCAATCTGGGAAAAGAGCCAACGTTGTACTGTGTTCCTGGAACAAATGAGCAGAGTTTTGGTAGCTGAGAGCCTCAGCGTGGTCATGGCCTCTGTCACAGCTGAGGAAACAGTGCGGGTTGTGACTGGGAGCTGTTTGTTTACGCACACATCGGGCATGTGTTTTTGCATGTGATGTGCCAGCTGGTACCAACATTATCAAGTGAGTTTTATTTTTGTTGCCCCCCCCCCCCGTTGCGTCCTGACAAGTATGTAAGTTTAAGTGTGTGTGTGCGTGTGCAACCAGTGTTTCCATACGAGCTGCACATGACTTCTCCCAGATGGAAAGTCTTCCGTTTGTGTTTCGGCCAATAGCAGCTTACCGTTGACCACACACCCTCCCCGAGTCTCCGCCCACTCGCCTCTATTCCAAACACTCAAGGCCAAACTTTCCCTCACGTCGTTCTCACTTCTTCCCTCGTCCCTTTGTTCCTGTCATCCCTTCTCCCTCCTTTCTGTCGTTTGTCCTCTCAGCCCTGCAGTCAGCAGAAAGTCAGTGCAGAACATTTTCAACTCTCCATGACTCTCCATGTGCACACGTGCTGATGTACAAATGTGTGCGTGTGCTTATGTACACGCAGGGAGATGTGAACATGAAACAGATGTTTGGATAATGAAGGTCCGAGCCGAGCGCGGACAGATGACCCCCTCCTCCGACCTTTTCCAGGGAAGCAGACTGTAGCCTGACTCTGGAAAGGAAAGGCATATCTCACTGTGGCTGTCCTGTACCTCACTAAAAACCTGCTGACCACGGGAATAAAGAGCTGACACGGCTGCTTTACAGGAGAAGAAAATAAGTTAGCTTCAAATTAAGTTAGATGGGGGGCATTTTGTCAAAGTTAGAAACCGTATATTATTTTTGTGCATCATTTTTCATTTAAAATAATTTAAAATGCTGTGTAGTCAGTTGTTATAAACTCACTTTCTTTAACTGTACATTGTATTGAACCACAGAATGAATTAATTGTTAAAGCAATATTAGCAAAAAAGTTTCTCAATTTCGAAATTTTGCAGTCCTTCATGACTTAAAGCAAAAATGAAGATTTCAGACCGTTAGATGACCTCATCTCGGAGTCTGATAGATTCATTGGTAAATTAAAAAATAAAAAGAAAAAAAAGATGACTAAAATGACTAACCCAAACCCAGATGAAAATAAACACAGGCCCGTTCCGTTTGCTGTAATCGTGCGGCCGATAAAAAACATAAACTTGTTTTCACTCAGTGTGTGCAGTTGAAACACACACACTTGGGTAATATTCAGCTTCTCCCCCCTCTTTGTCCCAGTCTGATCTCTGTGTCTCTTGTTCCTCTAATTAGGACTCGTGTACGAGGATTAACTGACCTCCACACTGTTGTTGCTATTCTGACATACACTCACACACACACCATCGCGACTTAAAACCACACGGTTTAGATTAATAGCCTCAAATGAATTCAACTTAACGAGGGCGCAAAAGTGACACAAAAGTGACACTCATATAATTTGGTACCAACTCATAAAGTTCTAAACAATCATCAACATTTCCTCGACTTGCAGCAAAAAAAAAACAAAAAAAAAAAAACAGATCACATATTAAGCATTTTATACTATGAAATCTTTAAAGGAAGCTTTGAACATTGCTGACTAAATAATGTTAACCGGATGACCTTGATCTGACTTCCAGTAAAACACAGCTAGCTGGCAAAGAGATGAATGAAGCACACAGTCCAGAGAGACTGCTTGTTTTTCTTTCGCATAAAGAGGGACAAAAGGCATGTCAATAAATTCTCTTCCTTTAAATAACTCAACAAATGCGGCTACATTGTGCATTGGAGGCAACATAATAAATAACATACAGTATATAGACCTATAGTAATGGGGCTCATTCTTTGCTCCACCGCGAAGAATATGTCCCCCTCCTCCCCAGCAGACTTGCCAACCCCCTCCTCTGGAGATTCAAAGGTCCCGTGTTAGCAGTGTAAACAGTGCTCCGATCGCAGTCACGTAGCTGCAGGGCTAACAGAGCCGAGACCAGACGAACAGTTTCCAGCTAGATCAAAGTTTCTTAAATATGCCCAATTATAGAAAAACAAATAGACCAACACATATCCTAACCTTGCGAAATGCACGTGACTTTTAAAACAAAAGGATGACAGTGTCTCCTGCATGCATTGCCTCATTTCAGCATGACCACAACTATCTCGTCAACACAGCCCGAGAGCAGAAACTGCATCTAACCTGCCACAACACAACCCTGCAGCCTGGAGCTGTTTGGTGAAGGTACTGTCAACACAAGTGATAACAGCGTCACTAACTGGGCTCTACCGTATTCCTTCAACAATCGAATACATCAGTGAGCCTGTAACACGAGTCAGTGAACTGAGTGAACTAGAACTTTTATGGTCTCATTGACCCCGGTGTTTTCACGATACGTTGAAAGCAGATTAGAACTTATCTACCATCCCAACATTTTTTGTAGCCCAAAGTGTAGCCCAAAACTAGCTCGATCTGGCAATACTGAACGGCGCTAACTTAAAGTGGCCGTTACGGGATACTTTTGGGAAACCTAACCTTTTTCTCCCTAAAATTTGATCACGCTCTTCAGTTTTTTGAGCCAGCGCCAAAAATGAACTGCAGCAAAAAGAGCTTTGAACAGCATCCAAAACTTTAACCTGCGTCCAAGCATGTTTTTTTAAAAACATGTTACGACTGATAACATTTCCCAGGGGGAACACACACCGTTTTGGGGTTTTGACGTTCAAAGAAGAGAACAGAACACAGAGGTTATCGATGCCTGCAACCAACTCTTATCACGAATGATTATCTTTAATGATGCCCGAATATTTGTGTATTACATTTTCCCTGACGGAATGAGGAACGTCTGCTCACATAAACCGTCGCAGACATGGGGCTGCCCTACAACAGGGCCCGCTGTGTGTGTGGAGTTTGTCTGAAAAGTGCTTTCAGTCTTCCGAGGGCTACATTCGGTCTCAGCCTGAAGAGACATTGAGTTTCTTTTAAAAGTGCTCAACAAATAGATGCACCTACAGGAAATCAGGACTCTCTTGGGTTAAGATAAAACTCTGTGGAGGGGAGCTGAACTGTTGTTTTTGGTGTTGCCAGTGCTTTGGGGGATAAGGACTTTTATATACGAGATTTGACATGGAGAGAGGAAGTTGGTGCTAATCAGCTGTGGTTTAGAGTTTCCTGCTGGGATTTCCAGACAGAGAGAGACGGCAGGGGCTGCACCTGTAACACCACCTGTATTTTTCCATCCGATCTTTATACACCTCTTCCATTTGTAGACGCCTTTTCCACTTTCTCCCTCTGTGGCCGACGTCTCTTCCGCATGTTCATAACTGCATCAAAGCTCTCATTAGGCTGCTGTTTGGCCTGTTCTTTTGGCGATTAAGCTCTTAATTAAACCCTGTGCCAAAGTCTTAAAACACCCAAGTGAGTGAGCACGGCAGGAGTCGAATCTGGACTTACGAGCTGTGACAGTTGAGCGGCCTTGGCTCCGTTTCGGGTCTGAATTTCTGACATCAGTTTACCCTCCTGTGCCTCCATACCGTCACATGTTCCTCTCTGCCTCTTCCTGGTAGCATTAGCATGCAGAACATGCTCTGCATTCCCGTGAAGTATGTATTTAACGTGAAAATGCACGCACCCAGGCACTATGCCACGTGTTTCTTTGCTCAGTGCCTCTCGAGTTTCTCATGCACGCGCAGCAGCAGGTTGTTGCTACCTCTTTCCTGACAGTCCACATCAGTTAGCTCACGGCTCACATGGCTGCAGTATATTTGCTTTAATGTGAGGAAGAGATGGGAGGGATGTGTGCTCAGAGGGCCCTTCGCTCGCAGGGCGAGACTCCAACGCTGTACATCTCGCAGCCACAGACCAGCTGTGAGGTATTTCGATTCTCAGAAGCACCGAAAGAGCATATTTTTGTCCTCTCAGCCCAGACAGTGGGGCTCTCTCTCCAACATCCTCAGGAAGGCTTGTTTTCCTGTTCCCCTGCCAATGTCATTGTTGCGTCAGCTCTTTAAGTGGCCTCATGCTTACTTCTGCAACGTATGTTAATCTACTGGCTGCAAACGGTCCCCACAGCCTTATCTCACAGCCAACCACCGTGTGCGCAAACACACACACACACACCTCTCCACCTTTACAATAAAGCTCCCGTCCGCGTTCACATCCGACTAGACTCATGAGCAAAAAGCAGGTCTGGGAATGTAGTTATGGGGTCATAAAGTTCTTGGAAACCCTCTAACCCCCTGGGGAGACTCCTGCAAATATGACCGCTCTGTTTCGTGTCACTGCATCATTTTAAACAGATTAATTAACGTTGCAGGGCAATTAGAAAAATCCGCTTGAAGCTGCTGGACTCCCTTTTTGTGCTAAGAATGTATCAAATGAGAGCGTGTAAGTGAGCCGGGGGGGGCTGTAGTAACAAGCCTGCAGATGATTATCACTTTATAGCTTTAGAGCTTTATAACATCTTTTAACTAACGATTCAAGGTTTGTGGCCAGCAACTTAAATGCTGACTGTCACCGCTCTCATCCGTGTTGTTTCCTACTGCAGGAGGCTCAGGGACTCTGAAGGTAAAACACCAAATTGCAACATTCGCTGGAAAGCAAACAAAGCATTTAGTAGCTTCACCGTCTGATATTACCCTTTTAAAAAGAACATGATCGTTAGACTTATTTACCACGCGGGCAGAAAAGCAACACCAAATAGATAATCTATCTGCTGCATTTATAGGTTGGAGACTCTGCTGTATTAACTTGATAATGTGATAATGCTTTATGGTGCAGGTCAGCAAGATTTATAGGTTTGTACTTGAATGGGTCATTACTGCTGACTGAGAAATACTTAAAACAATGTTTTAAAGTGCTAATCCTTGGCTTTTTGACCCTTCCTTTTCTAAATTACTGGACAAATCATATCGCGACAGAATTTTGATATTGTAAAATACCAGATCATTGTCAAAAGAATGGATATTATATCATATTGTAGCTGCGTGAATCCCTAAGCACCGTTTTGTGGTCTATGGAGATCGAGCACTTCACAAAATACAAATACTCCTTCCTGTTTCTACTTCCTGGCGATGACGGAGCTCCCCAGTCACGACTGAATAACTGCTGAAGCTGCAGTCCTTCCAAGGATTTCTGATGCTTTCCATCCATTCTGTGGTCATCTACTGAATATTTCTTATGATTCTGTGGAACAAATCTACTGCACAAATTTGCTTGTCTTTTCGGAAAGTATTGGTTAAAGTGCAGCTTTGACTAGTCGAGCTTTGCTTAGAAGTAGAGAAAGGTAGGACTAATTACACAAACGTTACCATTACAGTTGCAGATTCCCGACCCTCGTAGACCGGGAAACGTGGATTAGGTTGAATAATATGGGAATTCTGGGTGAGGGCAGTGCAAGGGTTTGAACGCACAGTTGTGGGATAAAAAGAACACTGACACTACTTGGTGAACCCTAACTTAAAGGGGAGATTAGGGGAAGTTTGGAAATCTATGGTCAGCGCTGAGCAAGAATAGCAAGCTTGTCATGCAGCACACCTCAAATCCCACCCATGTGATTTTATAAGCATGATTGACCTATTTAAAACTCTAATCAAAGGACACCGAATGTGCTGGCAGCACAATACATCGTTGTTATGTTCCTAAGCTTCTTATTATTGTAAATAGGTCGACCCAATATATGATGTGTTAGTGCCTGGTGCCTGCCACAATGTCCCCTTTGCCGTGTGTCATGCTGGGAGCCTCTGAAGTTCCTCGAGAACCTCCTATAGATCGGCTTCCATGTTTTTAATCCTGCCTCCGAGAATTTGCCGAAATAGCACGAATAAAGACGATGGATGTGTCTGAGTATAGCTTAGTCTGCATTTGAACTACAGGTCCATCACAAACCGGTTCGTGACCTGGGTTCTTGTTTCCTCTTGACATGGAAACTAATATTTTTTTAATGAATGCGCTCTGCGGGGAGTGAGAGGCGTGACAAACTGCAAACTCCACAGGCAGGAGTAGTTCCCGTTTTCAGGAACTCCAGTCTGGATCATCTTGTTCCACAAAGCAGCTGTCTGCCCTCTACTGTTCAAAATCACACACTGCATCTTGTTTAAACCACTGTATACTCTCTTGCAGGCTTTCCCACTGCTGAGAGTCGTTTACCACCTCCACCAAGTGCTCGATTGTTAGAATTGCACAACACACATTCGACGGGTTGCAATGAAATTTGGTGCGGGGATGGGCCATGAAATAGGCCCGTTAAATTTTGGTGTGGATTCAGATGAAGAGACGGATCCAGGAATTTTAATTTAATTTTTTAATTTGTCACTCCTCTGTCCCTGCAGCTCCCCAACATGTTTGGTGCTCTAAGTTCAACCGTCATGTCTCTGATGATCGGCTCATACGCCTCCTCTGCTGTCACCTTCCCTGGAGTCAAGGTAAATCATGATGGGAAATTGCTAAATTGAACAGTTTCACAACCTTTTTTAATTTCTGCATTCCTGAGGAAATATTTGGCCTTGAGTGTATACCTTGCAGGCGGCTTACCGGTCTGCTTCACCCGAGACAATGCCCAAGGACAACGATAACGGGAATTTACCGTATGAAAATGTCTCTGCCGAAAGCAGCCTGTTCCTGTTCTCAGAGCTATCTATCCTCAACCTTCACAAGGGTGTGACTTATTTGCTTGACTGTATAAAAATAATGTGTAAGCTGACTAAAGTCAGTCAACCATGTACTACTCGTAGTGCTTGCTTGATTCCTTGCAGCATGTAATAGCCTTTTATTGAGACTCCAGTGACTCTGTTATTTTTTTTAATAGAGAATTTTCTTATTAGGAGAAATGGTAAAAATAATGACACACTCAATAAGTCTCTCGAACAAACCACGTATATTTTATAGCAGAAGTACTATATTGTGCTTTTAGGATATGGACAATTGAAATAAGGGAGCGTCATTGGATTTTTCTCGACAAAAATATAAAGGAATTAATAATGGACGCATTCTAAATTGTGTTTCAAATTACTTGATTTCCATAATTCAATATTAATTATTAGAAAATTAAAGATTTTAAAAAGTAACATCCTGCCCTTTCTCTTCTACCCAGCTGATCTACGACGCAGGCGTGCCCTTCCAGGTCATCATGTGGATGTGGGCAGGCCTCGCCGGGTGCGTCTTTTTCAACTGTTTCCTGAACTGGCCAAAGGAAGGCTTCCCGACACCTGACGAAGTAGACTACAGGTCAGTCCGTCACTTTGTTTCTTTCCAAGGAGGCTGAAGTACAGCTACGTTGATCAGAACATTGTTAATGTCTGCGTTGGCTACCTGTAACGTCATGGAATGTTGTAAGGTCTCACGTGGTTCAGCATCTTCCCATCTTTCAGATTGCTCGTCTGAGTATTTTTCAAACAGCTTTCTTATGTCAGTCCACGCTGACCTGCTGATAGAACCATAAGTGGGTCATGAAAAGCCTCTACTTTTTGTGTGCTGGAACAAACTGTCACAACAAATAAGAAAAGCCATCTCTGTGAATAGTTTTAAAGACAGTTGATTCCTCCCCTTTTAAAGCACTTTGAGCTATATTTTATTTTTTAAAGGTTGCTATATGAATGAACTTTATTATATTAATACAGTAAAATCCTCACACTACAAGAGCTGCCATCATCGGACCAGAAGTCTGTTGCAGAGAGACTGAGACAGAAGAATGGAGACATCAGACAGTCCTCGGAGAAACTTTCTAATGGACCTGAGGTTGCATCCAGTAAGTCAACCCAAATCACTGTTTTTGGCTCCTTTTAAACAAGTCTGTGCTGTATTGACAGATTGAGTGATTGACCTCCGGGTACCCAACTCTCCTCTCCCCTCCGGGGTTAGGAGGGGGGTTCAATGTCTCCAAGGGTTAGGGTTAGGGTCTCCAAGGTGAACAGCCTCTGGCATGTTAGAACAAGCTAACCCTAACCCTGACCCCCCTCCTAACCCCGGAGGGGGGAGGAGAGTTGGCTACCCGGAGGTAAAACGGTATACATTATACGTTTATAGGTTAAAACATAATAACAATACATTTGGATCTCTACTCAGGTGCCGTTCCTTTCCGTCGTTCTGTGTTCTCTCCCATCTTCCTTTGGAGTCTGGTTACCATGGGGATGACCCAATTGAGGATCATCTTCTTCATGGGGGCGATGAACAAGATGCTGGAGTTTTTGGTCACCCATGGCAAAGAGCATTGTGAGTGATGAAACCTTAACCACATTTCCAGGAAGAGTGACTTTGTTAGCTGATTGTACTTCATCTGAGGGTTAGTGACAGAGTGTTTTGTTTTTTTTTTTTAATATTTCAGCATCGGAGGAGCTGGTGATAGAGGCAGAAGAGAAAGGTTAGAGTTGGCCTAATAAGGCCTTTATTTGTGTGGTACGTCTTACAATTTTTTCTTCTCTTTAGCTTATTTTGCTCTGTTCTCCTTCAGTGAGCTTCTACTCGTCCATGTTTGGCACGCTGCAGCTGCTGTGCCTGCTCACGTGTCCTCTGATTGGTTACATCATGGACTGGAAGATGAAGGAGTGTAAAGAGGAGAAGACTGTTTCCCCGGGCACAGAGAAGAGGTAAACGCAGCGAGTCAGCCAGCAGCAAAATCAACAGTGTTTGCAGTGGTCCAACATATGATGTTAAATAAGCTGTGTGTGTGTCCCCAGCAGTGCGCCCAAGAGAGACGGTAAGATCCAGAAAGTGACCAATGCGATGAGAGCCTTCGTTCTCACCAACCTGCTGCTGATTGCATTTGGGGTCTGCTGCCTCGTAGACAACCTCCCTCTACAGGTAGTACACACACACAGTCCCGTTTGTATAAGTAGCTCTGTGAGGATGCTCAGTCTTTGAGACATTGCATTGCAGGGCCCCTATCCCTAATCAAAAATATATCGCAACCCTGAGCCTTAACCCTTAAAAAGTACTTTACAGGTGTGAGGACAGCTCGAAATGTCCTCCAGTCTTGTTTTCAGTCAAAATGTGTACATCCGAATGATAACAACACACGCACACACACACCGAGCAAAAAAATGATTCTTTTGTCTTTCTCTTCCTCAGATCTTGACCTTTATCCTCCACACGATGGTCCGAGGCTTCATCCACTCTTGCTGCGGAGGCCTTTATGCTGCTGTGTGAGTGTTAATCCATCAGACACGTCACCCTGAAGCTCTGTGTGACACAATCAGATATACAGGAAGCGAGACAACCCGTGTTCAGGGTTGTATTGTTGCACAAAGCAAATATTAATGAGGTGTTATAGTTCACTTCATTTTCAACCGTCTTTATTTTCCACTTCACTGCCGGCACACCCAGAAGAGTTGTTTCCCGCACTGTGTAAACACCATGCATCAAGCGGCACTTTACTATGTGATAAAAACAACCAGATGTGTTGGCTGGATTATGTGCGTCTAACCATTTAAACCACATGTTTTAATATTCAGCGTGATCCTCTGAACAAAATTCATGAACTGTCTCCCACAGCTACCCGTCCAACCACTTTGGCACGCTGACAGGCCTCCAGTCAATGGTCAGCGCCCTGGTTGCTCTGCTGCAGCAGCCACTCTTCATTACCATGGTGGGGCCATTCAAAGGAGACGGCTACTGGGTGAGGACACACACGTATCTCTCAGCCCACAAACTCGCAGCAATGGTGTGGGTTTATTCTTAATATACTGTATATGTAGTGTCTCGGTTTTCTTTGCTTAAGTAACGTAATTCTTTTTTTCTAAATTTTCTCCTATATTTTCCCTTAATCTTTAACAACTGTTTCTTAAAAAAACAAAAATCTGTACTCACCTTCAGTCAGTGATTTTGTTAATGATGTTGATTTGTCCTCTAGTGTCATTACAAAGTTGACATTTGGGGATCTGTAAAGGGGAAATTCTAAACAAGTGACATGAAATTCAAATTCCACATTTTCTGTTGAAAACTGAAAAGAAATATTTTGACAGTAGCTCAACTGTATCTGTATGACTCAAAGCGCAAATTTCTTCCTCTGTCCTCAGATCAACTTCGCCCTGCTCATCTTCTCCTTTTCCGGCTTCCTCTTGCCGGCTTACCTGTTCTACCACCGCAGGCAGCTGCTTAGGGAGAATGAGGCCCGGGACAAGCAGGCCGCCGGGCAGGAGATGGAGGCACTAAACCACACCAAGGCCAACGGCCACAAACCTCACAGCAACGGCCTCCAAGCTGTGGAGGCTTGAAGCGAAGCGATAGAGCTGAAGATCGGGACAACTGTAGGATCTTTTTTCAATG
>KV751335.1:5793731-5848271 GCA_001698575.1 Mola mola
ATTTTTGGTCATTGCTGGTGTACATTTTACTCACCACAAACTATCAGACGTTGACTGTATATAAAGACAGACGATATGAGAAAACCCACAAAAGTGAAGCCCAAGCATTTCCATCGCCCTCTGGTGGTGGGATGAAATATAGGTCATAAACTGCTCCTATTCCAGTATTCCAGTTTTTCAGATTAGTTCAGTTTTAACACATACTTGATGCTGTAAACAATATTGTGTTTGACAGCTGAGCTCTACTTGTGATTGGGTAGGCAGGAAGCTCCAAATTATGTCACCAGCACAAAATGGCATCACTTGTATACTGGATATTTTGGCTATATTTTTGTACAAATACCGCAAAGGGAGGAAGTGGCAGCACATCGTCCATCTTTATATATGTTAGAGGTATTGCAGAGCAAAGAGATTCCCCATGTTTTGTTATGCCTCAGAGTTAGACTTGAGTTTCCTTGTGATTCGGGGACGAAAAGTGTCATCATCGTTTGTTGTTGTATATTTATTTTTGGTTAAGGTCAAAACAGTCAAATTAGTTTGATTTAAAGCCATAGATTTCAATCACAAGCACAGGCAGAGAACCATGTGGGCACGGCCTGTATGTCAGACTGCAGCTATCACAGTACTTGAAATACTGTTATATAGTTTTCAGGCATAATCGTCACAATCCTTGCTAACACCAAAGAACAGCTTCATATAACTTCATATATTATAACTATTACTTCAGTATTGTTTCCAAAATGTGACGAATTAAGCTCCTATGATAGAGGTGCCAAATGTAAAAATTTAGTTATATTTTTCAACTATACTTTAAATTATTTAGCTCACCTTCCTCACTTTTAGCCAGTTCTTCTCAAATTTGACACAATAGACATGCAAAATATCTTTATATGTAACAGCAAAGTTTAAAATTAAATCCAAATGTAACTATTAGATTTTAAATCTAAATGTTTAAAGTTCAGATTTAACTCAACATTTGGTTTATTTAGATTTACATTTAGATTTATTATTTAGTGTATTTAAAATATAAGCAATTATATATTTATATGGCATTCTACACATTTTAGATGAATTTTAATGTCAAATATGAGCAAAAAATGTGTGGAAAGTGATCTGAATATTTTAGAATATATCACTAAGAAAAATATACCCAAATTTTTAACTTTGGCACACTCATACCCTTAGCGTATTTTTGTTGTTTTTACTGCACTCCTGACGACAAAAGCTATGAATATATATTTGTAAAAACACTATTAAAAGCATACAAGCTATCAACAAAAGTCCTGTAATATATAACGAAGCATTTGGGCATTTTTCAGCCCAGTCAAACTCAAAGATACGTACGTCACACATAGGCTGGTTGTAGACACCACATCTACCTCCTCTCTTTCCTTTTATAACTCTGCCTCTCTCCAACTGACTCCCACATCCCTCCGTTGATTCTTTTTTCTGTTGTTTTTTTTTTTTTTGTTCCCTCGTTAGGAAATATTGATCCTGATTGTCAAACGCCCCCACAAACTAGTCAGTACATAAGTTCTCCTTGTGTATTTATCTTTTTTAGAGGTATTGCCCTTTGCTTTTCCAGAACTTTTATATATAGGAAAAAAAATTCACAAAGAAAATATGAGTAACACAGTGTGTGCCAATGTTATTAAACACTTTGTACTGCTTTATGCACAGAAATGAATTAGTGTGTGTATAAAATCTGTATTTAAGTGTCTTTTTTATACTCTAGCTTCTGTAGCATTAAAAAGGGAAGCGTTTGTTTCAGTATCTGCGATGTTATTTTGTAGTGTGCTGATTATAAATGATTATGTATTCAGCTCTTGCCATTTTACTTTTTTTAGTTGTGTATTGATTTTGATGCGAGCAAACGTAAATCAAATTATTTTTGTAAATAGACCTGAGGTACGTACTGTATTTTATGAGTTATTCAGCTTGCTTTACTATATATAGGTGTGCACAGTGTATTTACCGTGTATGAACCAATGCCTGAGACACTGGGTGGGGTTTTAACATAACCCCTTGTGACAGCCAGCGGGGGATCAAAACAGAAAAATGCACGTTTTTAAAGTGACAGCGAAGTGTCTTTTACATTTGTTCTGCCTATGCTCATGATTTGTAGAATCACTTTGTAATGTATAAATTCCTTTTTTTTTTCTCTTTGACTCAATCCATTTCAGCGTACACAACTTTAGTAGATGTTTTCTCCCGTCTGATGCACTTTTTTTTCTGCTTTCTATTTGCTCTGTCGCAGTGACTTTCTGTGCCTGTGCTGCCATGTCGGCTGTATTGCAGTAGATGTGAATATAAGAATAACGCAGCAGCCAAACCTTTCTCTGTAAACCAAAGCCATGTGTAGGGACTGCGTGCTAGTCTGTATTGCGTCACTTTTCCTCAGGATAACGACTAAGAGCAAAACACAATGAGCGCCTTTACAACACAATGCTTCAGTTTGGTCACAGTGTAACAGGCATTTTTTAGGTCTACTTTTGGTTTGAGGTGGATTTTTAATCAGTGATGAGGTTTGATGTGTCTTTATTTTTCTCCTACTAACTTAAAGTATTTTATCACATTTGAACTCAACATTTAAACAATGGCAGCAATAATTTACTGTCTCTAAAACCTCCATTAACATTAACTGGCAAACATTGACAAGTGTGTTGGCTTTTGGAATTTTTGGCAGCAAAAGTTTAATTATCACCTCTAATCCGCTTTACAGCAATAATGAAAATGCTTTTATCTCCGTTAAAGACTATCGTCTATAGTGCCTTCTCTTATGTTTGGCTTTAATGAAGTATTGGCATGTCTTGGTAAATGTTCTTTTTTTTTGCCTTCAATCAATACATCCTGTTTGTGCATTTGATTAATAAATGTACGAATGGTGACTTAATGTCTCAAACTTCTTTTTTAAGTAACTCACAGCAACAGGCCACCTACAAATGACCATACAAAGAGACACGAGCAAAGATTATAACCAAACTTTATTTTGGTATCATGATCAAAAGATACCATAAACAAAATTTAAACATGGACATACGTACGGATCCTGCTCAGTCATTCATAATACACAGCTCCTCAGCAGCTGCATAATCAGCTCTGTAACATTTCCGCCATCACGCACGTCCACTGAGGTGCTGTTTCATTCAAACTCGTACATCATACAAGCATTTACATTATTGGATTCATCCACACATTAAACACACTCCCAATAATACATTTATCTGTAAAATACACACATGTCCTCTTACAAAATGCCCAGTCACACATGCATTCAAACACAGGCACGCGCACAGCGAGCTCCAGTCTATCTGAGGCTGTTGCTGTTGGGTTGTGATCCAGCGAGGCCGGGGTGGTCGGGACTGTGGCGGTTCTGGAGAGAGACAGACAGAGTGGCAGCACACTGGTTTATATCTAACATGATCACTGTGGATCTTGCCAATTAAACTACAAATACATAGTGCGGCTGTGCAGGTGACTTAAGTATGAGGAATCGGTGCATGGATAACAAAAAGAGACTTCTGTTAAAAAATGGGCCAACTAAACTCAATTTATCCTGAATCAAGTGACTACATGTACATACAAGACGTATCAAGTAGTAATGACCTACCACACATCTCAGCAGTGAACTGAACTTTAATTAGAGCTGCATTTAGGCTCCTTAAAGGAGTTTCCTGCTGGTTTTTCAAGGTAAACCCCCCCCCAAAATTTCCTTATAATTCTGATGGAATCTAATGTTTGGAACTGGGTTTCGATACCCATCCCTAGTCAACACTGGACATCTCAGGTCTTTAGAAATACATTATTAATGGGATGATAATGTTATTACAGATTTGATAAACGTGCATGCTAGAAACTGTTTACGGGTCATGGCTACTTCTGAGGCTCTTTCAATGTCTGAAATGCTAAGAAAAATCAGGTAATGCAGCTTTACCTTTACTTAATAGCTTAAAAATATAAATGTTTCCAAATTTTTAAAAGATAAAAGTTTTCAGAAAATGGTTTGGACAGGGTTTGGTGTGGATGAGGTCAGGATAAGGGTCTTGGATGGCAGTTTATCTCTGGCCATAACAACAACAGGATCAGTAAAAACACATAATAACTGAGCTACTAGTCTCTATAAACAGCCTTACTTTCTTCTTTTTCTTGTCTTTCTTCTTTTTCTTGCGGTCAGGATCATCGTCCCTCTTTTTCTTCTTCTTCTTGGGATCAGAGTCTGATGGAGTTTCTGTGAGGTCAAAGATGAAATTTAGGGGCCTGAAAACATGTTACATTAACTAGTCCTGTCTAGATGGAAGGTTTATCTATACCATACCTTGTGGTAATGGGTCCTGTGGTCGGTGGTGTTTGTGCTTGTGTTTGCTCTTTTTCTTTGGAGGCTGTATGTGCATCAGTCTGTACTGTTCTGGGAGCTGGAGGGAAAAGCAAAAAACATGCATGTCAGTATTAATATGTCGACATCCTGAAAAATGCCTTGTGTGTGTGCCTTCCAAACTTGTGCACATGCTTCATTCAGTTAGTACCGGTCCTGTGTGTAATCTGAAGCCTGTAAGCAGAGCGCCGGTCAGAGGGCTGAAGGAGTTCCCACACACCGGTGGCTTATCAATCAGGGAACGCAACGAGCTGCCATCCTGAGTGCCCGGACAGTCGATCATACCTGCAGCACAAAGGGGAAAGGACAGGACCAGGAGGTGAGCACAGAGCAGACACAGATTAAGATGTACAAGTATTCAACTGTGTCCATAGTTATAAAAGATGGTGTTGCAGTGATTTTAAAAATAACAGCAGTCCCACATTATGGGTTTAATTAATTAAATAGAGTTATTAACCCCTTAATGTCTGTCGTGGGGGATCTGCAGATCTGACCTGAACCACAGGCTCTTGCCTCCATTAGTAAGATCAAAACTACATCATCACTTGTACCAGAACTATTTTATTGTTATTTTATTATTAACTATTTTAATGTGACAAATGTATCTCTGCATGTTTCCTTCATCCCAATCATCACAACTGTGGCTCAGGAGGTTGTCTATTAACAGCAGCATTGGTGGTTTAATTCTTAACACCTTTGATCTGGTCGGTGTAGTCCCCTTGACTGAACCTCCAGCTGTACAGATCAGCAACGTGTACAGTTCACAAAATGGCACAAGAGCACTACATAAATGTAGTCCGATACCACTTATGAAGACAGACCATGTTTTTGGTCACCACCTTGAATTGTTACAGGCTTAAATTGAGATTTTCATTAAAATAGTTGCTGGAGGTTTGACCCTTCAGAAGGTGATTATAAAAGAATGGACAGCCATCCAAAATAAAACCACTTGAAAACAGGTGTGGAAACAGTCTGGATGAGGATTAAGGCCAGGCATGGACAAGATTTTTTTCATTACGCACTTCAAGAAAAAAGTTGAAATGTCGAGAAAAAGACAGATGAAAAATGTTTAAATATAATTTTGTGAACGAAGTCTAAATGTTGAGATTTTAAAGTCAACACAAGACTGTAAACAGCGAATCCACAAAATGCATAGATGAAATGATGAAACGGTACTTCAGAATCGGCTTTAATGAAAAAGAAACGATCAGTATTAGGACTTTGAAGAGACTGTGCCAAAAACAGAGTCTGTTCAGGGGGGGAGGGCTGCATTCATGTAAGCTGAAACAGCGAGAAATGGGCAAATACTAAGGTGTGGGTAGATACAGCTTCGCGCAATTCAAAAAGGAGATGTAGTATCACGAGATACAATAAGACAACTGATCAAGTTTGAAGTGTGGAGCTCAGGAGGGTGCTGTGTCTGAGACTTTATTCTCAAAATTGTATTTAAACATTATCATTATTTGATTATTGGACATTTCAATGACTTTGGCTGAGTATATAATGAAATGAAAATCTTTGCCCTCTCATAGTTTACTTTTTCTCATGCCTGGCCCTAACCCTCATCCAAAACCACAGTTGTAATCTTTTATATCGCCCCTCATAATTAGCCGTCAGGCAACACTCGTTTCCACTCAAAACCCACCTGGTAACTCTGGCAGGAAGTTGCTGAGCTTCTCCTTCACCTTTTTCCCACAGAATTTGTTGTAGGCGTGTTCCAGGTTGTAGTGCGTGATGAGGTTAGTGTTGCCTGTTAACTCGTTTCCCACTAAACACACATTCATATCAGCGTATTTCAACTGAAACAACACAAGTGCTACCATAGCTCCGTCATATATTTCCACATCTAGCAAATCCACTATTCACAGCAAAGTGTCTCTAACGTTTCTAGGTTATTACAGAGATGCTCACGCTTTATGATCAGTCTCCTAACATTACACTTTAACACAAAAGATGAGTAAAAGCAGAAGAAACTCAGTTGAAAACGTTCCTGTGTAATAAGCAACATTGAAAACAAGCTGCCATTGGAAGTACAGGAGAGTTGATACCGGTAACTAGCTTATTCAGTATGTTCTGTTGCATTTCCCTTGTTGGCTAACATTAGCTAGCATTGTTTACAAACTGCATTCTAGCCGCTCTGACGTAAAATTACTAGACAAATAACTTACAAAGAGTAATGGAATGATAATAGTTCAATATTACCAGGAAGCTCCCGCAGTAAGTAGAAAGGTTCATTCATGGCTCCGGGCTTCCGCAGAGCAGGCCCATCATCCCCGAGCTGCGGTGGCATCTGCCCCGCCATGGGGACCTGATTTTGCGGCAGCGGCGGCGGAGGTTTGCCCGGTCCGAAACCTAGAGACGAGCCGGGTGGTCCCTGAGCTTCATTTTGCCCGAACAGAGTTGAAAACATTTCCGTCATATCTCTCGTGAATAATACATCTGTATTTAGAAGAAAAGCTGGTTTCTTCGAATGTTTTGCATCGAAATCACCCCAAATCCGGTGAACGTCGATAAGTCGCTTCTACACTTCTTTGTGGGTTTATTTTCATGGCCCACTTACCGTAATGCCGCGCTCACACACGCACGTTACCTTAATGACCCTTATATGAGCACACATGATCATTGGGATCCCAAAGTATTGTTATCGTATACATTACTGTTATTTTTCCACTTCCGCCGCACACTTCTACTTCTATTTTTTCCAAATATTTAAACCATTCAACTAGGTAACATGAGTTTAAAATACTTGGGGTCGACTGTTCAGAGCAACGGGGAGTGTGGTAAAGTAGTGAAGCAGCGAGTGCAGGCAGGGTGGATTGGGTGGAGAAAGAGTGATCTGTGACAAAAGGGTAGAAGCAAAAGTAAAAGGAAAGGTTTACATGCGGGGAGTGAGTCCTGCAATGCTGTATGGCTTGGAGATGGTGGCACTGTCCAAAAGACAGGATGCAGAGCTGGATGTAAAAGATAGTCTTGGTGTTTAAATTGAAGGGAACTGGACTTGTAGTTCCTTGAAGATGTGTCACCTCTCATCCAAGACGTTTCTTCAATTCTAAGATATAAAAGATGGAATAAAAGCTGGAGTTAAAGATGTTGAGATCCTTTTTGGAAGTGACAAGGATGGACAGGATTAGGAATGAGCACATCAGAGGCACAGCACAAGTCAGATATTTTGGAAACAGTTAGAGAGGCCGGATTGAGATGGTTTGGACATGTGCAGAGGAGGGACAGTGAATATATTGGTAGAAGGATGCTGAATTTGGAGCTACCAGGCAGGAAGCAAAGAGGAAGACCAAAGAGGAGATTCATGGATGTGGTGAGGGAGGACATGCAGATAGTTGGTGAGAGAAGATGCAGAGGACAGGGAGAGATGGAGGAGGATGATTCGCTGTGGCGTCTTCTTAGAAAACCCAGGTAAAGCTGAAGGAGGAACAAGATTTAAACCATTCAACTATTGAAACGTACAACTCTTAAAGGACGTGTAACTTCTCGTCTCAATATTGTTAATTGCCAATAAGGCAGCGTTCACCGATACAAGTGACCCATCGTAGTCAATGGGTCTCATTAATTTTGCACTGGCTTCACCCACTGTCCTACACCTGTCTGCAGATTTAAAGGCAGCCACTGATGAAAATTGCATTTTTGACATTATTAACATGCCTGCGTGGTGTTTCTACAAACCATGACATACATATGTGTCATTTCATTTTATTTTATTTTTTTATAGATGATTACTTTACTTCTTTGACACAAAACGGTATAGGTATTGGCCAAATTGTTATTTTAAATATCGACCCAGAATTTCCTTACCAGTGCATCTTTAGTTGCTTGTATTTTTTTTTTTTTTAATACTTTTTGATATATTCAGCTTTGTCTGTGATTTTCAGATTATACACCGATGACTTTTATTGATGTGACTTTCTTGTGTTTGTGTTCAGTCCTTTATTTAACATAAAAGACATTTACGGTCTTAATTCCTTAAATATATGTCAGCGAAGCAAACGGGTTGCCATGGTTACATGTCAACTTACATTGTAGTTCATGATATTTCTAGCTCTTCGTTTCACATTTCTGAATTCTGCACTGCAATTGCTTTCAGCAATCGGCATCCACACACATTTTCTCCAGGAAATGCAATTTTTCTAGTTTATTGTACTTTTTCAACTTTATTACCAGACAAACAGACATAGTAAACAAATTATGTACAGTTAAGTTAGATGACATATTGTATCTGCGGGCCACGTCAATTGTAGATCACACATCAAAGACATCAGCAGGAGAGAGAGACAACGCCAGCCTCTCAAATTCTGTGACTGATGCCTGAAGGTTAAAGCATAAAACAAACAAAAAATATGTCAAAACTCAAGAGAAACTTATATTTGCAGTACATTGTTATCTTCTGGCAAACAGTGGTCTCCTTTAATGCCAATACAAAGTTGATTTCTACTAGACTTTAGAAAAAAAGTCACATCAAAGCTATCCAAACTATTAAGTAAATCGAAACTTCACATAAATACGGTTAAATTATGCAGCTATTATTAAATGTATAGGATTAAAATTTTTAAGTGTTTTCTTATATATTACGTAAACAATATGGAGTGTGAATTTCCAGGAGACCACTAATTTCACAACAGTCAAGCATTATCTACTCTTACACACACGTCTCCTTTGTGAGTAATATCAAACGCAATGTAATTACAAAGGAGAAATCAAAAGTGCGTTTAACGTGTAGAAAGAAAATAGTATGCAGCAGATGTATATATGTGTATGTGGAGGTGTGTGTGTTTCTGTGTGTTTATTCCTTTATTTTTGTGTTATTTGATTTTCTTTGCTTGTGGAGCTTTGAGTTTTTAATTTAGATTTTGTCTATAAATCAAAGAACCCATAAGAAAATTAAGTACAAAACCCCCCATGAATAATAATAGTTAAAAAAAAAACAAAAACATTTTTTGTGTGTTTTTTTGTAACTTTCCTCACCTTCCATTCATCGACAGTTGTAGAAATACGATATTCAGTCTGAGCAATATTGTCCCGTCCAGCCTGAACCCTCTGTGCTAGGGAAGCATTCTCTGCTTGAATCTTTTTCAGCTCCTGTCGCATGTAGGCCTCCTGTTTTTCATAGTACGGCTTCAAAAAGCTGCAAAAATCCTGCTCTGGGATCCCACTTGGTCGCCTGACAAGAACAAGTGACATGGTAAAGAAATATTCTGTATTTTCAATCAGGTTGCGAACTGTATATATTACAGTATATTGACATGCAGTGCAGAGAAGAAAGGTATTACATCTAAAACAGCTCTAGATTGAGACACAGAAGCATAAAATACAAATAAGTTGTTCCATAATAACATGGATGCAAAGTATTGATTTCTTTTAGCCATTAAAATAACTGTTATTCACCTGCTACTCATAGCCAATAAAGATAAAATTAGGCAATGGAGCAAATTATTGGTACTGTTACCAGAGCCCTACACAGATGACCTGATATTTTTGTAATTACCACACTTCAAAGGGTCGTGGAAATTTTAATAATGAGTGAATTCATTTTTTTAAAGACAAAATGTATCTGTTCAATTTTGACATGCAAGATTTAATGAGTTTGAGTGACAGTAATTGAAGCAGATGGATATCAAACTGGAAAATATGATGAGAAATGTTGACATAAAAAGAATATATTTCCAGAAAGTGATGTTTTAATGGTGTTTACTTACCATGCAGGGTTTGGATTTTTTTTGGCGGCACGCTCCAGTTTGTCCAGCTCATTCAGTTTGAAATCTAACCGGCCTTCTTCAACCAATCTGCTGATGTCCTCCTTCAGATACACAGACACAGGCATTCATGTAACCAAGGAGAAACAATAGAAACAACAAGGCAGCTGACCTTCCATTTGTAATTTATTTTCATACATGGTTTTATGCAATGCATGTGCAACATGCTGCACACCTGTATACTCCTCCGCAGCTCCTCTATGAACTGCTTGTGAATGTTCTCCATTTTCTGAGGGTTCTTCTTGTACAAAGGACGAAACATGCTGGTGAACCTGTTTAAACTGCAAGTGAAAGCAGTCACAAGCAAAAGTGCAGCAAAACGGATCAATTAATCATGTATTGAAATGACTGGTTCATTAATCTGTGCATTGATTGATAAGAAAATCTTAAAGTAAAGAGTGATGGCAAAGATAAACCTGAGCAGTATGGCCTTAAAATAATATCCTGATAATAAGCCATATTAGAATATTTCTCCTCAAAAGCTCACAATAAGTCCTGCAAGTCGGCAACAAATTAAATATCACAACTTTGAACATATACTTAAATATCAATACTGAAAAATATTGTAGGGATGACGGTGGGTTATTTGGTAAAATATAACACAAAGAGATTTTTTTTTAAATACATATCCATCATAAGGACTTAATGACTGGGTGAAGGCAAATATTTGTACAGGTAGAACACTCAACCCCATAATTTTACTGCAATGTAGCCTTTAAAAACCAGGAAAAGACATAACTTGTGCCATATGATTATATCTGGATTTAAAAAAAAAAACTCAGACGGTGTAAGTATATTCTCGAGTTAAACTTCTGCATCTCAAAGAAGCACAATATCATGGGAAAACTTATTTTTTTCCTTAATTTCATTCAAAAAAAGTTTAACTTTACTCTGTATGTATTACACATACACACTGGTATATTCCAGACATGTTTCCCGATCCTAGATAAACCTTTATGGGTCGACTCGGTTACATCAGTTACAAAAAGAAAACGTTAAAACCTCTTAATTTAACAAGAGATGATATGTGAAGGCGTTGCCTGGGTTCCAGGTGACGTTACTGGGTTCTTTTTTTTTTAAACCAGAATCCTTCAGACCGGCTGTGACCACAGCATCTTGACCCCACACTGCTCCTGTGACTCATCCGCATCACACGACACGGTACCTGGCCAGCTCGACGAACTTTTCCTGGCTCTTCTGCATCACTTTGTCAAACAGCTTCCGCCTGCTAAACTGAGCTTCTGCCTCCTCGGACATCTTGGACTCCGCTCCGGGTTTTGGCTCCTGTGAACAAACGTTGCCCGTAGCTTCATCGCTCTGTTTTTCAACCGAGTCTTCGCTAGACACCATTTTTGTGTCCGTCTGCTGTGACACCGCTGCTCCGTCTTGCTCCATCTTGAGCGTTTTTCCTCTGTTGACGTTTTGAGGCGCCCGCCAAATCTACGGCAACTCGGAGCGATCAAAACCTGCGGAAGTAGTTTTGTGTTTGGCGCAGGCGCAGTCGTCTCCAGTGGCTTGTGTGCTTCACCTGTCACTCTCCTTCAAAGTCCTGGCCGTGTTCGGTCGCGTCCTCCAGCATGGGTCTGATCACAGGACTCGGTACTTTCCTCTACCACTTACCTCAGATTTACAAATGGCTGCTCAAACCGTACTACATAACATCGCTCGTCATGACTGTCGCCTTCCTGGTGGTCCGGAAGGCTCCCGGTCTGTGTGAGCACCTCGCGACCGATCGGGAGGACGGCAACTCCTGCGACTTCGACTGGGTGAGCCCGGAAGGCCGGAAGACGGAGCCCGGAGCCGCCTGCTGCTAAATACAGCGGTGAAATCGCTCAACGTCGCCTCTTACGTGTTGATGACATCTTTGTCTTTATTTTGTTTCCTAGAGAGAAATGGAAATTCTCATGTTCCTCAGTGCAGTAGTGATGATGAAGAACAGGAGAGCCAGTAAGTGCCCTGCCCCCACACAAACACGCTCACACACATTTGTTTAGGTGTAAACCAGCCGACTGTGTTATCATGGAAAGTCTTTGTTTACACTGTAAACAATCGCAGCTGCATGCTCGGCTTGGGGGTGGGGATAGACCCGAACACATGTATGACCTTATCGAACCTCAACTTCATTTGTCAACTGTAAACAAACAAAAGTAAAGATGCATTCGATTTTTGATTTTTGAGGTTCTATGGAAAAAAAAAAGTAAAAATTTTGAGAAACGTGACACTTCCAGCTCAGTACTAGCAGCAATGTGTATGTGGCGGCGTTGCTCATGCATTCACGTCCAAATTGTGATTTTTGTAATGCAGTGTATTTAAATTTCACATAAATGTTAGAAATATGCACAGTGATTACTCCCTTACTTTTTAAACCCCACGTATTGTCATTGCATTTTGCTGTTGGCTGTGTGGAGGGCAGGTGACATGTGGCAGCAGCTGTTTTCACCAGTCATCCAACCTCATTCTAAGGGACAAGAGACAGAACAAATTCCCCCCCAAAAAATTGACTCCTAAAGTTTTTGCAGCTCAGTTTCTTCTATATTTATGCCACAGTCTTTACCATCATTGTAACAGAGTTTTATGCTTGCTAACTGTGCATTTCACTTACGGCTCTGTAAAAACAACCATTACAACGTTACAGGAACATTATAGAGTTAGAATAAAGAACAGAAAGAAATGTGTGTCCCAAAATGCGTCACCTTCTAACTTGCCCTGCACCGAGCCAGATCCAGGAAAGTCCTTCACTGAAGAAAACATGGTTTTGTTGTGTAAATCTTAACCCTGTGTCCCTCTGGCCTCGTATCAGCAATGTGTTGTTCTTTCTGCAGTCATCAGTTCTCTCCCTCTTCCTCAGTCACAATGGAGCAGCACATAGGCAACCTGTTCCTGTTCAGTAAAGTGGCCAACGTGATCCTCTTCTTCAGACTGGACATCCGGCTCGGCATCCTTTACCTCGCACTGTGCGTCGGTCAGTGTGGCCCTGTTGCACTTGCCTCCCCACTCCTCGGGTCATTGAACTTATGAGAAGATTTTTTTTTTTTTATGGAAAACAAAACCCCCCAAAAAAGCATTTTACCATCAAACCACACTACTGCAGAGTATTTCTCAGGATATGGGGTTCGATTTGGTTTGTAGTCCCTTTTGTGGATGACAGCCCTTAATGTACTGTTTTACTGAAATATTAAAATGCCATTTATGACCTTGTTAAAGCCAAATATAGACTTGAATCTATATATATATATATATTCACTTACAGGTTTCATTAAGTCATTGATAAACATTTATAAAATAAGCCAAAACCTGGTCATGATATTGATTGGGAGCAAAGTATGTATCAATTCAACCGAGCTATTGAGGTATTGTCTTAACATCAATCAGTGGATTTAATTATATATTTATTTAGTTGTGTTTTTTAAAGTAATTGTGAAGCCTGTCTATCCTTTTATCTCTGCTTTGTCTGCAGCATTTGTCATGACCTGTAAGCCGCCTCTCTACATGGGTCCAGAGTACATCAAGTACTTCAGTGACAAGACCATAGATGTGAGTGTTGCACCACACACCGTGTATACTTCTGTCTGCTGTGGTGTTTAAAGTAACATTTGGATGTAGTTGTTCTGCAGGCTTCTTTCTTCAAACATGGACAGCCAATTGCAATAGCAGCATATCAGTCGAATGGGGACATTTGGAATTTAACTATCCAAACATTTTGAAATGATGAATGGGTGTGAGTGGCGGAGTTCTACGCTCGTGTAATCCACCACTGTGTCATTGCATCTTTAGGAGGAGTTGCAGAGTGACAATCGTGTCACCTGGATTGTTGAATTCTATGCCAACTGGTCCTCTGACTGCCAGTCTTTTGCTCCAGTCTTTGCCGACCTTTCTCTCAAGTAAGTGATAAGTAAGTCTGGTTGAACAACTATAGCGCCTCGGCCCGGTTAATTTGTCATTTTTGGTTAAACATGGATAGTTGTAATTGGCTGAGAAGTGTTTCAGACAATACAGTGGACAAACACAGACTTTGGACTACAAACTTGACCAGTCACACCTTCACTTAAATAGGCCACTATTATGTTGTGGAGGTGTGCTGGTTCCTAACATAAATCTTAAGATTAATAAGTTTAAATTTGATTATAGTGAGCATTCAATGATATGTGTTTTATTTTGTGTTAAACAACAAAATTTAACTAATTTCATGTAAAATAACTGCATCGGTGTCATAGTGGTATTTCAGTTTTCAGTGTTGCAGTTGTCACTCTTTGGAACTCCCTTCCTGGAAAAATCCTCAACGCCCCGTCTCTGGAGACTTTCAAAACCAATTTAAAAAGTCACTAGTTAAAACCTGCTTTCAATCTTTAACTTCTCTGTAAAGGGACTTTGGGTCGCTTGAAAGGCGCTATATGAATTGAAGTTATTATTATTATCATCATTATTTTTTTTTAAAGCCAGGACTAGAAGCATTATGTTTTCAGGACATCTGTCTGGTCATTCTTGTGAGGGATTTTCTTCAAACTAGCATGAGTGTCCACTCTGACTCAAGGGTGAACTGATTGATTTTGGAGGTCATTGGTGAAAGTCTAGTCATTGCAGCCTCATGTGGGCCACACTTGTGAACATGAAACAAACTCAGCTTTAAGCCACTTATAATTAGCTTTGTTTGGAAGACCTGGACCTTTGGAGGTCACTGTGACCTAAAGTCTTGTGTGCACAATATCATAAGAAGGCATTAAGGGATTTTTATCAAAATTGGCACGAACATACATTTGGAGTTGAGGATGAATTGGGTACATTTTGGAGGTCATAGGTCACTCTGACTTTATATATATATATATATATTGCAATTTATTAGCGTTTATTTTAAATACATATATTTGTGGATTTCCATTGTATATTTTTAAACAATAACTTTTTTTTGTGTGTGTTGAAAAATATTTTTGTGGACAGTGTGATTTTCATATAATTCACAAAATGCATTTGTGAATTTTGAGACTGATCTAACTCCATACAAACCTAAGTGGTTTTGCCATTATTCATGTTCAGGTTTGCCCAAATGAAAACAGTTATCCATTCCAAATTATGATATTATGGGGAGCGGCACAGTGGTGCAGTGGTTACTGCTGTCACCTCACAGCAAGTTTCTGTGAAGAGTTTGCATGTTCTCCCTGTGCCTAAGTGGGTTCTCTCCGGGTACTCCAGCTTCCTCCCACAGTCCAAAAACATGCAAACTGGGTGTTAGGTTAATTGGTCACTCTAAAATTGCCCGTAGGTGTGAATGTGAGTGTGGATGGTTGTTTGTCTCTATATGTCAGCCCTGCGATGAACTGGCGACTTTACCAGGCTGTACCCCGCCTTCGCCCGAAGATGCTGAGATAGGCTCCAGCCCGCGACCCCTAACAGGATAAGCGGTATAAAATGGATGGATGGATGGACGATATATTTGTTATTCAACGCTTGCAAAACATTCACCTAAACCTTTGGAAGATTTCTACCACAAAAACCACTCCAGCCCTTCTTCTTGACCTCCTTCTCGTTTCCTTTGTATGCCTCTAGGAGGAATATACTTGTTTGATTATGATTTGACTCAAAGTAATAATTTTTATGTCTTTCACTTCGTTCTTCAGGTACAACTGTGCTGGACTGAGGTTTGCAAAGGTGGACATTGGACGTTACGGAGAGGTTTCAAAGAGGTCAGACTGCTTTGTCACTCTGCTGACGTTGTTTCAGTGCCACATTGTTATTGATTGTTCTTTCTCTTTTTCTGCCCATGCATTATTTCTGAACAGGTACAAGGTTAGCACGTCACCTCTGGCCAAGCAGTTGCCTTCCCTGGTGCTTTTCCAAGGAGGGCGGGAGATGATGAGGCGTCCGATGGTGGACAGTAAAGGGAGGGCTGTATCTTGGACCTTCAATGAGGTACATCTATTTGTAACAATCACAGAGCTTTTTCCCTTGTAAAAATTTTCACACTCGCATAGAGATTGCAATAAAGCAAATTTCATCCCTAGGAGAATATTATCCGTGAGTTCAACCTCAATGAGCTCTTCCAGAAATCCAAGAAGCTGAACAAGGGTCGAGATCTGAAAGATGAAAAGAGCAGCTCTCAGCCAGCAGGGGGCAGCGACACGCTCCATCCTGAAAACACAGACGCAGAGCATCCAAGAGAGAACAAGAAAAACCAGTAGAGTGAAGAGGACCGTTGGGAGAGAGGCTGCATGCAGTCTGAACTTGTCTTCTAATGCAGTAATGCCTAACAGAGGAAAATAGATCCAGATACGACCAGATATCACGTCAACACAAAGTCAAATAGCTTATAGCTTGAAAAGCAGAGCAATGGTTATTACACATTTCATCGCAGGCCGTAATGGTTGTGTTTGGCTACTTTCGCTATCTTTAACTGCATGTAAACTTTAACATGAAGTCTGTGTTTAGTGAGTGGTGTGTTTACTGATATCTCATATTTCAAAGCAAAGCATACTGAAACTTGAAAATAAAATAAAATGTGCAGTTAAGATTTTTTTCATCAGTTTGGCCTTTTTATTTGGAGAAGACATCTTTTTAAAAATTCTTTATAAGGCCATTTTGGAAATGTTTTTAATGTATTTGTTACAGATATTTGTGTAACTCAGTCCATTCACCACAGCTCAAAAAAGCAGTATTTTATCTCACACAGTATACTCAATATACCCACATACTTTTAAGTATGTAAGTTAATCACTGTCCCACATTTTTTGGCAGTAGCAGGAACAGAACTGATACAGGTTTTTTCTTTATCCCCATACAGCAGCTACTTGTGCCATTAATTATACTTTTCTTTTTACTGCCCATGTGGGAAGCAGGTGGGTGACTGACGAGTATTCTCACGAGTACGCACACCAGTGAGGCATCCAACACGATAAACAAAATCATAATCACATGCACACTGGAGACGGGGACTGGGAGGGTTGAAAACTCGTAACAGTCGTTTGGGTTGAACGATGATACTTGTGTGCTTCAAGTGTGTGATTTTACCCAAATGACATGCTACATTCCGCCACCTCTGATGTTTCTGCAAATAGAACCGTGGGCCTCATTTAAAAGAAATAAAACTGTGATGAAATGCCAAATCTTGAAAAGGAATTTTGAATGCACACTTCCCTTAATTATTCCTTTTAAGTATGGCCGAATCTAAAAATAAACTACAGCATTTTTTTTTTTTTACAAATTACCTTGTCAATCAACAGATCTACTCTTCCTCATAATTTTTTCTAGTACAATAGAAAAAATGCGTTTCACAATAAATGGTTTCAAGGCAAAATAATTGCAAATCAGTCCCTTCTTTAGAAATCTATTCATGGTATTCCATTCGCCACCCTCCTTATAACAATTATTTCATTAAAAAAAATCTTTTCTCAAAATAAAGAAATAACCGTTAGAGAAAGTAGTTCTAAATTTTGTCCAAAATTAAAAGGTTTTTTTGCCTTTTGAAATAAATAAGCCCTTCCCTCACTTCCCTTGTTTGGCTGGTCATCTGCTAAAGATAGAAGGTTCTGCTAGCATCTTGATTGACTGATGGACTAAATGTTACAGATAAGAAAATAAAACAGCAAGAAAGACAGACCATGATCTTAAAGCTACAAACAGATTTTGCATAAAGGCTCTAGCATAAACATTACAAGCGTACATTCCACAAAGAGGCTTGTGCTGCAATCGCGTTTCAAAATTTCTTTGTGGCTTCCAAAAGTCAAGCTCCATCGTTTTTTGTTGTGGTTTTTATTTTTTTGCCACTCCATCTGTCCACCAAAAGGATCATCGTTCTCCTTGGATGACATCATGTCCAGCGAGAGCTCACGAGTGGCTGATGCAGCCATTAAGTAGAAACAGGCAACTGATTTGAATAATTACACACAGTACACCTGCCACCATCATCAATTCTCAACTTCAATACCTGACAAACTGACCCAATAATAATCTGCAAGATTTTGTACATTTATATAAAATAATATTTAAAAAAAAAAAATAGTTAAACTAAAATGATAACATTTGGAGGTTGGACTTTCTCCGTGACTTAACAATAAACAGGTGGTCCATTCAGGCAGAGGAGATGTCTCTATTGGTCAGCAGTCCTACATCCAATAGATAAAGGCCATCCTTTCCTTGAGTGTCAAACACAGTGGTCAATAGTTTGTGTGCTAATGTACCAAAGCAAAAATAGTAAATCGCATTTGATAGATGTATCTACCCAGCCATGATGCAGTCACATCAGCCTGTGGCTCACAAAGTGGCAAAATGGAGAAAGATTGAACTACCATCCCCGTACAATCTTTGCTCAGATCTGAAAGGCGAGAAGACGAGGATACAGTGTGTACTAACGCAGGTCTGCTCCTTCGGTCTGCTGCAGCACACGACAGTCGCTTTTCAACGCTCCGCAGTTGTGAATAATATCCAGCTCAGGTAAGTATGAAAGAGTCCAGTGTCCCCCGACTCCTTCCGACAGACCATGAAGGATGTCTGCCGCTCAGACTGATATCTCGTAAGTGGTCCCGCCGACACCGGTCACCTTCTTCACCCCGCCCCCTGGTTTAGATGTGGTGTGATATGCCGAGACTTGGCGAGTGGTGGATCTGGTTGAGCAGCCATCAGGAGAGGGAGGTGAGGGGAGTGGGGATGAGGACAGAGGATAAAAGGGTGTGGAGGTGAGTGGTTTTACTTCAAAAATAACAACAAACTAACACAAACAGCAAAGTTTTTCACTGTCACTGATCTTATAAGGCATTTGGTAAAAAGGGACAGTGTGAGCAGCAGCATTGATACGCATGCACAAAGAGAAACCAGTATATGCATGCTTTTTAACACTGATGCACACATTCCAACACAAGCAGTCATGTCTAACTGTTAACACTAAACAAGCAAAGATTTGCTGTAAACCATAAAGGAAGAAAAGGAACACTCACACAGATCAGGGAGGAAGAGGAGGGCTGACACAAACCAGAGACGAAGATGAGTATTAAGAGGAAAATGAGAACAAGGAGGAAGAGGAGCAGGCTGACTGGATCGCTACTCACTGTGGAGCCTGATGCCCTCCTCCGGCTCCTCCCCCTCCCAGCACAGTGCCTCCTCCGGCAGGCCGGGCTTTGTGCTGAGGCCCCGCCTCCCCAGTGTAAGACTGGGATTTGCTGAGGGAGAGGCCACGAGGGGGCGGGGAGACAGGTGGCTCGAGGGAGCGGATCCCAGGGGAAGAGGACGAAGAGGAAGGGTTACGAGAGGCTCGGGAGGAAGAGTCCTGGTTATGATGGAGCAGGTGCTGGCTCTCAGGAGGCCCAGAGGAGGGAAGGGGCGGGCTGATGGCGCGCAGATAGGCCCTGTGAGGGGAGGAGAAAGTGGCAGAGCCCTGGAGCAGCTGCCCCTCCCTCTGCTGGGCGATCTGAGCCGAGAGGAAGGGCGATGTGTAGCCCTGCAGCCGGCCGCTCGGTGGCAACACCTCAGGCTGGCCCGTTAGGGTCAATGATGGAAACAAAGTATGAGGCTTGTGCGGCGACAATTCGTGGGCGGCTGACTCGAAATCTGGGCTCTCGGATGGTGTCAGCAGGCTGTCATAGGACAGGCTGCCATTCCGAGGCGTCTGATTGGCCAGGCTTTTGTAGCTGGTGTCTGTCGTTCCTTCTGATTGGAGCGTGGCCAGTGGGTTATGTGCTGTGTGCGCAGAGCGCAGGCTGGATGAGCGAGAGCCGCCAGTGGACAGTACCAGAGAAGACGGGTAGGAGGTGTAGGAGCGCCCAGTCAAGGAGTAACCTGACATGCCCCCTGACATCCCTGCAGCAGTCCCACCAGGGCCTCCGGGGCCCTCACCCCTTTCTCCTCCACCTCTGCGCACCCCTACACCTCCCACCACTATTGTGGTCCCATCCAGGCTGCTCGGCTCTGAGCGGTAACTGGGCTTGTGACTGGACTGGAGAAGGGAGGGAGACGGAGAGTCAAGACTCTCCCCACGGATCATCTGAGGAGAGGAGAGAAGAGGAACAACAGACCAAAGACACAGAGGGGAAGAGGGAGAGAAAAAGTGTGATGAAGATGAGGGCAAGAGTAAATGTTGAGAAGAAAGATGAACGTCACAATGTTACTTAAAGAATAGAGAACAACACAAAACAACTTTTTTTTTTTTTTTTTTTATGTATCTTCACAGAACAAAAAGGAGTGATGGGGAGATGTTGGGTGCTTGGCCAGTGCTCTAACTGCATCATCACACTACTGGACTGGAAAACATTGACTGGCTTGAACAAACACTGACACTGCATGTCAAAGAGTGTGTGTATCAACACGTACACAGTAATACAAATGCATGAACTACACATTCCAGTCAATGCAGTCTCAAGGGGAAGGATAGATCCACGCAAACAAACAGAGACAGTCAAAGGGACCCACATACATACACACACACACGACACTGGCTGAGACTTACTTATTGACCGAAGGCCACTGAATGATCAATTAAAAGGTAAAAACAAAAAAGAAGGTCATGGTGTTAACCACAATGGAAATATTATAATTCATGGAATATCAGCCACCAGACCAGCTGTTGCAGTAACCTCTGAAATATTCTTCTGTTATATTAAAGTTAATTTGGAACAGTAGCATTGTGTACTACAAATGTTATGACAAGCTTGCCATCAAAAAATTCTAAAGAATATATTCACATTACACACGTGTGTACAGCAGTTTTACAGCATTTATGTTAAGTGAGTAATTTATGCCCAGTACCAATGTCTGCGATGTGTAAAGTGACATGTACCTTGTTGGAGTGTGTGACGGCAGCGTGGTTCCTTCCTGGGCTGTTGTAGGCTGGTCTGTACTTGTACATGGATGGCGTGGGCGGAGCTTCAGACAACAAGCTGCTCTCTGATTGGCAAGAAACCCAAAATGTCATGTGAGAGAGGTGGGATTGTGATTAGAAAACATGCATCGAATGGATCTAGAAAACACGAAAGGTTCAATTTTTGAATTAAGTTACATTAAAAAGACTTTTTTTTTTTTTTTAAAAGCCGTGCTACTATAAAAATAAGCGTGTGTGTTTTAGTCTCACCCTCGGTGTCTGCACGGGACAGGCCAGGGTAACGAAGCTCTGGCTTTGGAGGAGGTGGAGGCTCCGCATCCGCTGACTGGCTCTCCATCTGATCTAGACTGCTCTTAGACTAGAAAACACAAAGTCACGTAAACAGGGATACAGTATTACAGGCCATGATCAGTTGGACAACCAAAATTCACTGAAATGAATGATGATGCAGTGTGGCACATCTAGAGGAAAAAGGGCACCGTGTAGACTGAGCTGAGCTCCTCTGAGAACCTCAGTTGCTTGTGCAGCCTGAGAACTGATGTGTATGTACGTGCAGGAAGAACTGAAGGGAAAAAGCAAGTTGAGCAGGTTAAAGTAGTTTGTAATTAAAGGCCAATGTTCATGTTTTCCCTTGGGGAATAATCCTGTACCTAAATACATGTGCAGGATACTAACGTCATATATGGTGTATGTCAGTCAACATCATTTCCTCCTGCACTAACGATGGAAGAGTGAGCCATCTCACTTTATGTAGTACAGTATGTCACAGCACATTTTAATTTTCTGTGACTGAGGCAACATTATCTGCAAATGCAAAATCTGCTATCCATCACAATGGGATTTCTTTTGAATCAAACAGAATACTTTTACAGCAACAACCGTTGCAACAGAGAATTAAATAACTGTCGTTATTATTGTTGCCATCCTGTGGACGATATCCTGTTTCATAAACCACGGCTCAAGGTTTTAGCACCCGATAAATTTCAAACTTACTTACGAACTTACGGATGTACTCAGATATTTTTAACCCGAAAATCTGTATTTATTATGAAAGATTCACAAATGGATACATTGAGATCTTTTGTAGAAGAGAAGTGCGCAGGCAACTCTTTAAATCTTTAAACAAACGTTTAATTAGATAAAGGAGTGGAAGCAGACCAGTCTATTGTTTGCAGCAGCACCATCAATGTCTATCAGCTGCTTATTTGAACTCACATTTATAGTTTTTAAAATGGTACTGCTCCCCATCCTTCTGTGTTCGATCATGAACAGAAAAGCAATCATAGACCATCTACTCAGAATCATTTTTGATTGAGTTTTAGGTTTTGTCAGAGGGAATTTTGCTTGATAAAGGTTGTTTTGAGATGGAAACTGGTGGGATTCACAGTGCTTCAATTAACAAACATAATATTTATTTGAGGACGGTACACATTGGCCTCGGTGTAAGCCTCTCTGCCATCTTGAAGGCCACCTGACAAGGACTGTTCAAAGACACATATTAACATATAAAATCATTTGTGTCACATTGCGTGCTACATACAGTATTTCTTCTCAGAGCCCTGTACATCTTTCAATCTCTCACGGTGCGTTTCTCACACAGACTTTACTTGGAGAGACGGCTCAGGTATATTTATAGATGCTAAAATATATTTAGTGACCCATTTCAGTATTTTTAGGTACTAAAGAAAAAAAAGCAAGCTGAGCAGTTTAATTTGTAATTATAGGCTGTTAAGTGTCTATCATCCAATGCACGCTGTAGAGTTTGTGAAAAACTAAAGTGCCAAGGCAATAAAATGACAAAATTCCAGGACTGATTACCTCAATGTTGGTTTTGATATATTTTTGGGAAAATTGTCAGTATAATCATACGTCCATACATAACTACATCTATCTCCAGCACTTCAGTCAACCGCAGGACCCAGGAAACTAAGGTTGTAAATCTCTCATATTACAATTGGATTCAAAATAAATTAATTTGCTTTGATTCAATTTAAGGATAAAGATTAACGTGAGACAGGAGAAGTCGGTCTGGTTGGACTCAATGCAGTCCTGATTCAATGTGATCTGATTAAACTTGATTCAGTGCGATCACATAGTTCCTAATATTTGTGTAATTCAGTCCTAATTTTCCATTAGAGACTAAAACGTATTCTGTAAATGTAGAAATTCCTTGGTTGTTTCTGAAGTATATCAGACTTATTTAAAAAAAAAAAAAAAAAAATGGGAGTCTCAAATAGTTTTCTTCCTTTATGATATGGGAAAAACCAAAGAAGACAAATGTATCACATAATATTAACATGTTATTGTTCTCATTAGTTTTGCAATAAACACAAATACACAAACCAAATTGCTGTATGAACTTTTGACATTAGGAATATAAACTTGACTCAGTCACAGCAGCACTCTCTGTCCGCTGGTCAGAGTTTGTTCACCCGTGAGTGTGTGTGTGTGTGTGTGTGTGCACCACTGTGCGCGATGCAAAGAGCAGAGGAGAATTGTAAACGCACGACCACGATGAGATGGAAATGACATGTCGTTGTTTAAATAAGATAAGTAACATAAGGCTATTTAGTTTAATAAAAAGAAAAGGTATAGACCTGTTCTATAGGAAATGTATCCTTAAATGCCTTCTGTTGTGATCAGGCACTATATAGAAAATAAAATTAAATGAAATTTACTTCACTTCAAGGGGGGGCAGCGTGCTCCCCTAATATAATGGTAGGGGATACACTGCTCAGACAGCACAGGTGCCTGACTTTGGTAGTGTGGGGGAGAAACATTAAAAATTATACCGTTTTAAAAGCACACACTTTGCCCTTCAGTACATTGCAGTTCATGAAATTTGCAATGCTCCTCTAAGAATGAAGAACCTAAATTGTAACTAATATTATTCATTGTGCTGCATTAGCGTGAGAGTATCACGTCAACCTGTCTCAGAACGCTGTCACAGACTTCTGCAGTGCAGTTAAGCAAAAAGACTGAGGATCTTTTGATGGGAAGAAGCTGCAGCTGTGAACCGATTAGTTGCGTTAGGTTCGGGCCATCTACCAGCTTGTGGTGCATTTGGCCCGATCCATGGAGATGTGGATCAGTAGACTCGCATCATCAATGCTAAACAAAAGATCAGTTCATTTTAACACTCCTACAAGAAACCCATTCAAAACACAGGAACCTTTAACAATTTTCTGTATTTAAGACAAAATTTCCTCCCACAACAAAAATGGATTCCATCAGACACACAATTATACCAATAATGAATTTGAAGAATGTGAAAATAAGGTTTGTAAGATGAAACCTGCACATGTGGACTGCTCATTGGATTTAGTAACACTCACCCTGGTGCTGTGTCGGTCATTCTGGATGCCGTTGTCCAGAACCTTGGCCTCTAGCTGTGCGTCAGTGAGAGGTGGTCTCAGAAACGGTGGCTGTACATCGATTGCTTGAGGGCTCCGCCACCGGCCCATGTATCTGTGAGAGGGACACACATACATTTCAGTGCTAATCTGGTATTTGGTTAAGCACTTAACAACAATTTTAGCAATATGTTGCTCTCATTCTAACATTCTAATACTAACAGTTTAAAACTTATTGATTACATTACCTAAAAGAGACAAGTGAAAAAATGAGAGTCTGGATAACTGGAAGTGGGGGAGGGAAATGGACAGACATGTTTTGATAGTACTTATGTAGAATAAAATAAGGGCAAAGAGGAGAGCGCTGACCTGGGGGCCTGGGAGCTGCAGAGTACATGGGAAATATTCCTCAAGCAGCCATTGGTAAAAGGGTTTACACCTCCCCGAAACTTCCCTGTCACCTACAGTTGGAGGGTGGAAGAGGAAAAAAAAATGTTAACATTAATGACAGAGGGGAAAATGCCAGAATGTGATGTGATGCATGCAGACAGCCCTCGTGTATACCTGTTCATTCGTGGTCCTGCCGCGGGCCACCAACACTATGTGGAACCCAGTCAGGCCAGCGACTGGGACGAAAAACAAACCAGCCACACACATTACAGCCATTCTGAGAGAAGAGGGTCAAGAGCTTTATAACAAATGCTAAATATGAGTGGGAAGTAAGTAAATACAATCCTTAAGACAGTGCAAACAAAACAGCACAAGAAAGGCCCATAATTCAGCCATCATCTTCGATTTCAGCAAAGGATACGTGACAGCAGCATGCGGAGTGTCCAACTGCTGCCGGTGGTGCAGGACATAAACCAAGCCGAAGCCAAACACGTTGATGATGTGGGTGGTCAGCGACAGCAGAAAGAGGAAGAAATAACGATAATTTCTCCGTCCAATACAGTTGTTCACCCAAGGACAGTGGTGGTCAAAATCCTGTGAAAGAATGGGGTCGAGGCAGGCCAAGGAGATGCAGAGAGGAAAATACAAATGATGATTATGCAAGCAATACAACACATTAAAATCAGATGAAGAGACAATTTTCAACCTCCCACGCTCACACAATGAATCCAAGAATAGGAGAGCTACGCTGAGTGGTCAAGTCACACAGGAGTTTATAAAGGCTCACTGTGAAATTGGGACTTGCTGTTATGCATTGGGCTCAGGAAAGCAGCTTTTTTTAAAAAAAAATTAGAGCTGTTGAGATCTGGATAGGGTCATTTTCAGGCATTAATGGAAAAATGTATTAACATGAATAGCAAAGTAACCTAATGAATACAAATAAAAAAAGGCAATATAATTACACTTATCGCAGTCTCATGTAACTTTTATTATCATATAACAGTGTACACCAGAGTCACAGTACAACAAGCCCATGAAATTGTGTATGTGTGTACCTCTACACAGTTGTCGCACACTGAGCAGTGAGAGCACCGCGGCGGGCGATAGAAGCGGCAGGTCGAGCACCACTTCATGCGCACCTGGATACCTTTGATCTCCACTGTCTTATAGAGTGGAGCACGGAAATCATCCTCCTTATCCTCATCCTCCTCCGCTGAAACAAGACACGCATGCACACCAAGGCATGTTATACTATAGCTTCTATCAGGTTCATGATCATTATGTCATGTCTTCAAAAGCAAATCAAAAGTGTTGAGCACAAACTCTTAATGTGTTTTTACCTCTGGGGAAGACTCCAGGGTCCATGAAAGTGGCCATGCAGAAGTTTGCGAGGGTGAAGAGAAAGATAACAGCAATGTAGATGGGAATGACAGAGGAGAAATACTCTGACAGCCATGGGCACCTGTACACACAACAAAGAATTGAGAAAACAAAATTATAGCCAGAAATACCTTCTTGGTCTCATCAAGACAGAAACAGGCAGCATGAAGATATCAGACAAGCAAAGCAAGTAAAACTACATCAGGGCCAGCGGATAAGGCTTTGTGTGATGCAGTTTATCCCTACATAACTCTACTCAAAGTTTTCAGTGGACAGAAACAGTATGAAAGTATGGACTGTCACTGCACATGGGGAGCTCAAGTGTGATGTGAGTTAAAACAATCAGGGACCAAAAAGAACAGGATGTCTTAATATATAACATTAGTCATGGTGATATTTACACATGCTGCAGTAGTGACACAGCTTTGTGTGTAGATCCATGCTGGAGCGTTGTGCAAAGTGAGCATTAATGCAAAGTTTGCTGGCACACTATGAGTGAGACGGAGAGAAATTTACTCACGTGAAGCAGAAGAAAAGGGTGGTGGACCCGACGAGGAAGGTGGTGGCTGCAGACACTGGGACATATCGACTGGGTCGAAACGGACGGGGAGGAGCAGAAACGGCACCACCTACTCCTCCCCCGACCCCCCCAGTGGTGAAACCCGGCATCAGAGGCAGAGAGAAAGAGGAAGACAGAGAGGGAGGTAGATATCTACCACCTACAGACAGTGAAGGATGCTTTTCAGGTCAAAATGGAATACTGGGTTTGTTTGGGAGGAGGGGACATGACTGCAGGATGGAAAAGAAATCCAACGCTAAGCAAAGCAGCAGCTGAAAGAAAACATGACAGACTCACTGTGCCTGGACTCCAAATGTATCCCAGCACTAATAAGATCACTCAAAAACAGGATTTTCTTTGACCTATTTAGCCAAATACAGCTTGATTTGTGTCTACAAGTCGTTGGAAATATTTATGTGCATAATCTTAAGAGGGTTATAAAAGCAAAAGTATACAAGAGCAATATGATACAAAAATATGAGTGGGTAATTCATAAATATTTTTGTATGGCTTTAAAGTAACTTTATTTGGTAAGCTGCTCCACGGCACCAGCACTACAAAAGCACTAGCACACACGTCTAAAACTGGAGCAGTCTGGGTTTCACGCTACTCCCCAAAGTGTTTACATTAATGATCATCACTTTACTCAACTCTTGATTACACAATTTGGAAAGAAATCAATTTAAAATAGGAAAGACCGCAAAATGATAGAGGTAGTGGGTGGATAGGCAGCAGGCTGAGAGCAGAAGCACACACAGAACAGGCAGAGGATTGAGCGCAGCAGCGGCTGATGACTTCTGCGATTGTCAAGAGACGGCTTATTTAGGCACTGGGTGGGTGGAAGAAACAGGATGGCGGCAGGAGGATAGTTCCATCTCTTCAAACTACATCAGCATGGGAAAACAACTAAACAAACAAGTTCTCTTTTTCTTTTTTATAAAAACAGTTGTGGGAAGCTGCTTGACAACAAACAAAAGTCCGGCTGGAATTTATTTTTCAAAAACCAGCTATAAAATCCTTTTTGAAAATGATGTATAGCCTTTCCTTTTAAAGTAAAACAGTCAAACGGAGCCTCCTGCTCTCAGTCTTTGATCAAGTAATGGGAAAAAATTCAACTCATTCCAAAAAGACGTGTGTCACTGATGTATCACCGCACTTGGCCAGGTCTGGGTGTGCAGACCTCTCCCAACTCCAAATTCTCTGCAAACAGACCTCCAGTCCCATTCTGCATCTCTTAAATGAAGCCATGTGCTGCAGCTGTGTAATGCATTTTAATTCATCTTCTCTTTGTCTTCGTCTTCTTTCACCCACTACTCCTGCAGACAAATTGTTGGATGCTCCTGTAATAAAAATTACAGTCTGTGAGGAAATATACAATTGTTTACCTAGTTCTTCCTTTTTCATTTTAAATACATTCCATTGGTTTTATATTTGACATCTAAAATAAAGGCAATCTGGGCTTTACAAAATTTCACTTTAACTATATGTGTGGCACCACAGACACCAGGAGGAAAACAACTCACTTACAATAAAACCATGAATGACAATGTTTAACTCCAATAAAGCCTGCAAAATGAAAATCTAATTGTTGAGAAACAGGGGTGTCACAACAATCAGGCTGACTCATGAATGACGTTCTATTGAAAACAGCTTGTGTTATCAAGTGGGAGCACACAATTCTCACCATTACTCATAAAGAGAGTTGTTCAACTGTTCAACAGGCAGCTGTCCCTTCAATGCCCTTAGGGGCTCAAATGAAACACCTCCCACGCCTGGAAATAAAAACACCGCGGAGACAAGCATCTGTGAAAGAGGTTCGGAAAACTTCCGTCTCCAGATGAAAAAGTAGTCCGTGTGGTGTGAACACGCTGAATACGGATCCAGAGTAACTGTAATCTGATCGTTTGGGCACACCCCTCTCCTTCCCTACAATCATCGGAGCTAACCCGCACGGAGCTGCGGCCGAGGCGGAGTGTCAGTGTGCCCGTTGTTAATCATCTCATCTGCCCAACAACAAATCCCCCCCACCTCTTCTACAATGGATGTTAATCCTAAAATCTCCGCGTCGAGCTTTGCCTGTCGTGACATCGCAACGACCTGCCCACTAACTACATTGTTAAGTAGCTGCAAATGCATCAAAGTCGCAAGCGACCGTGACAAGCTAACGTCTTGTTTCAATGCATAACAGTCCGAGGACAATCACCTCATCTTTGAACCATTCGCTGAAACCGGGCGAGCGTCAAACAACAGGCCAGGGCAGTGCTTGGATTCACTCCACTGCCACAATCTACACATGCCTACATACATACATAGACTTAATTTTAAACAAATATATACAAAATACAATGTTGGGGTTGATATAGTGAGAGAGTTGGCGTGACTCGCACTTAGTTATTAGTTAGCAATAGCCTCGAAAGTTTTTTTTTTTTTTTTTTGCGACACTACTCGGCTCCTGAGAGTTAGCTAACGTTACCTGGCTAGGGGAGAAGCTTAACACTTGCTGTGAGACATTAATGAACGTCGGACGAGATGGCTGTAGCTACGTTCGTCTTAAGAGGTACCACAGACAACAGGTGACACAAAAACGACATACCTAAGACTGAATTTGCAAGCTGTCTTGTTTATGGGCTGTGGGTCGTTACGTTCCTCCTTCAGTTAGCCGTTAGCTCCCTTGCCAGGCCGACGTCGGAATCCCGGAACTAGTCAGTCAGGTGGAACGAGCAGCCAATCAGAGGTCGATGGGGCGTGGTCTCACGAAGGCACTTACAGACGCTCATCATTGTTATGTGGGAGGATGATTATGGTCTGGCCCCCTGCAGGCCTATGGCGGAATAAAGACGAAACGATGAATTGTTAAGAGAATAATATTACATGTTACAATTGTTCATTTTGCGACGACAAGGAATAATGTGCATTTTCATTTCATAAATGTTTCTACTCAAAAGACCTCTACTTCATAAATAAATAAATAGAATAAAGTCAAGTGTCATGGTTGTGGGTTGTTTAACTGCAAAGGTTTTACCGGATTATGTGCCTAAATACCTCCAAATTCACAAATTAGTATCATTTGAGTTTTTTCTTACTCAATCGTTTTATGAAACCTAACCATTTGGCAGATGCTTTTGTCCAAAGTAAAATACATATGGTGTAAATTCCAAGCCACAGTGGACCAAATAGAAGCTAGATTTCACTTAATAAAAAGTGCCAGGTTTGCCAGTGCATGGTGTAAGAAGCAAGTTTGCAACAATGGCTTTTCCTTCAAATATGAGAGTATTAACAAATAAATTCGTATAAAAGGTTGGAACTTGTGACCAAGGGTTTGAAGCAGACACTTCCTTGTGAGAAAGCATCACTAGTCTTGCACCTCTTACAAGGCCAACTCCATATTTTCCTACCTTTCCATCAGCGTTGGGGTGACCAGTTAATAGCTGAATCTTCATTTCTAGAATGTGTTCTTTTTAAAAATAAAGAAAATCAATGTGATTTTTAAAATGACAAATTTAAGAATCACCAACAATTTAGTATTTGTGTAACCACCAAACAGAAATTGTTTCAATTTGAAATACTAATAAGTTGTGTCCCACTCAAATTGTCATCCATAGTGCCGTCATTACATTTACAGAAATCTCCACATCTAAATCATGTTAAGTGTGTAAAATGTTTGGTGAATGTCAGTACAAGTTGTCAGGTATTTACAGAATATACAACAAATGATCCTAATTTTTTAGTAACATAAAATAGAAACTGCCATCATGTGCTGAAGGTGAATCAATATATGACTCACAGTTTAGTGTCCTGTACCCTACTCATGACAAAACAAACATGATGAACAATGCAGCAACAAATGTACAGAACAAAAAAGATGGGGTAAGGCAAATTGGTCTTAGGTGAGGGGCCAGACAAAGCGCGGCTCGAAGACTTCTATGATGGTGAAGAACAATAACTTGTGGACCCCGCCCTGGAGCCAGGCCTGGGGAAGGGGTCCGTAGGTGAGTGCCTGGTGGCCGGGCCTTTTTCCATGGGGTCCGGTCGGGGTCAGCCCGAAAAGGAGACATGGGTCCGTCCTCATGTGGGCCCACCACCCACAGGAAGAGCCATACAGGTCCGGTGCTATGTGGATCGGGTGGCAGTCAAAAGCAGGGGCCTTGGCGGTCCGATCCCCGGTTGCTGAAGCTGGCTATCGGAACATGGAATGTTTTTATGAGTTGATTAAGTAATTAAGCGCACACAAACTTTTTTTTTTTTTTTTTTCCAAGAATATCCAAACATGTAACCTGATATACAGGTGATGAAAGGATGGCCACAATGGAAAACAAATCTTTTTATATTAAAACATTTATTTCTCAAGAAAAACAGTGTTTGTTAAATAGATTACAAAAAATTATTCCTGCACCAATAAAACATCACTTATCGCATGATCTCACATTAACATTATCACCACTTCTTTAGTCCTCTTCCCTGAAGGGTTTCTTCACTTCATGTCCATGAAGCGGATATCCATAATCAGCAGAGTGTGTTTGGGCAGTGGTCTGGGCGCTGGGGACAACACTTTCATCACCTGTGTCTTTGTGTCCACATGTGTCACCACAATAAAGCCACACACAGGGCTCTCCACTATATTCTTTCTAGCACCTTCCTCTCCATCCTCAGCGCTGCTCACGCTCAGCACGTGATACGTGAGGTCTCGGCCTGGCGTCACAGGCACCAGCTTCAGCTGTGTGTCATCCTGAGACATTCCCAGCGGCAAGCAAGAGTCTGGGATGGACGGTGCCCCGACTTTATAAATGCGAACATCTGAGAAACGCACTTCAAAGGAGAAAGGGTAGAAGGACACTCCGCGGAAGCCGTAGAAGTACTCCCGGATCTTATCATCACGGGTTTCCCGCCGGCACTCCTTAGAGCGCTCCACCACCCCTCCAGACTTGGGGAGGAGCAAAACCCGCACAAAGTGAGGGAGGTCTCGTTTGAGTTCATTGTAGAGCCTCTCATGGTCAAGTACCAGCACAACATCAACCTCAAAGGCTGAGGCACAGTGGACCAGAGCCTGGTATCCAGAGCCCTTCACCCAGCCACAGGTGTTGATGATACAGCCTCCTACACTGGCCTTCCGGTTCACCTCACAACGCTGGGAAAACACCTCAGCCAGGCATGATGTCAGCTTCACGTTTTGGGCAGAGATTAAAATGGGCAGAGACAACCGAAATAACGGATGAGAATGCAGAGTAAATCTGTAGCATGCCAATTAGATTGAAGCATTATAAAATTATGTTCTGAAACATCCAGAATATTTTTCCTCACCTTATTGTAAAGTTTAATGTTAGTCCCAGGGGTAGTAGAGCCAAAGTGGTAGACCAACGGAGCCTGGACTGAGAAACCCTCCTCCACGTCTGCTGGACGTTCAATGCACAGCGCCGACACCGTCCCAGGAACAGACACCTGAGGAGCAGAATGCAGTTCACATAAACACTCAAACAGAGGTTTTTCCAACACTTCCATTCCAGATAATGTAAAAGACTGTTTACGCCACGAGCTGTTGTAACCGATGTCAATCTTATGCATTAAATAATAAAGTACTCCCTTATTACTACCATTACAACATAATGCACTTAAAATATCTACTTTTCAGAACTGATCAGCATTACTAATAAATTTGAAACATCTTTCTCCACAAAAGGAGTTGCATCATATGCATTATTTAACCTACAGCATACATATAAGTGCACAAGACATTATGCAAAATAAGATACCCTTAAGATAAGAAAATAAGAACATAATATTCCTCAATATCTATATAGTCAGGGTTTACATTTATAGCGATAACTCCAATTCATCTTACCCCACTCTGTCCGACATCAAGTTCCACAAATGTTGGCCTTCGGCCCACCCTTACTGCATAACTCAATAGTAGCCGGCACACTGTTGACTTCCCCACATCTGTAGGCCCCACCACCATCACCTGCGGAATTATTGATTATTTAGTCAATAAAAAAACAGAATTATGTTGAAACTTAATTTGACAAGTTTGCTTTTGAATTCAGCTGTTTAGATAGACCTACCCTCGGTCCCCTCTCATTGTCCCGTTCTGCCTGTTTCCTCATCTGTTCCAGGGCAGCGTGTGTGTTCAGGTAGAGCAGCATGGGTGTATCCTTGGACACATAAGCCACCTGTGGTGACAATGAAAAGACTGTGGTTTTAAACCTCATATGGCTAAATGTGGCTGATCACCAAGTGATCCAAAACAGAACGCCACATTACAGCTTTCAATTATATATACTGGCCCACCCCGAGGTGCTCACCTCTGGTTTCCCGTAAAGATTCACACTGCAGCCTTGCCAGGTGAAAACCGCGATCTTGGACCCTGGGCCGAACGTGTACTTCTTGTTGCGGTTAAGCTCTGAGCCAAAGACCTCAGCCATTCCTGTGAGGAGCTCCATCTGAACCTGCTCTGCTGCCTCCCCCGACTCCACCTCAAAGCGCAGTTCTGTCTCCTTCTCCAGCTCAAACCTGGTGCTGACCTTCCCAGGTGCTGGAGGATCTTCACTCGTCTTCACTTCACCCTCTGCCGCCATTACTGACAGGAGACAGTCTTACAAATACCTTCAGTAACTGTATAATGAGAAGAAAAACCATCCATGTGTACACTACCACAACGACACGACACAACTTTTTATGTCTCTACTACTGCCCAGCTTTATGAATGAAATCAAAAACCTTTTGAAGTAATGCACAGTTGACGTTTCCTTCTGGGTTAAGTATTAAGGATAGTTAAGGTTATATATGACACTTTATGAGAATGTAGCATATTTAATTCGTCGGTCGTCAGCAGCTAGCAGTAGCTAACAAAGTCACATCATAGTACTTTAAGCAATAATAGCGAATACCAACATTTTGAAAGAGCCCAAATGTCTAAAAATTACTCCCATGTTTCAGGCAAATCTCCCAAAACTAATAATTTTGATGAAAACACTTACTGATCAATTTCCAGCCTGATAGTAGCATGTAATTCCCACTCTCGAGGAAACGCTAGTGCCCGTCGCGTGTTGATTGCGTCACGCAACAACCAACCAATCGTGTTTGGGCCTCGATCATGACGTTGCGTTCACGACGCCTTACTCTCGCCAGGCTGGCAGAGGGATATTTACGTATTTGATTTGATGTTCACAAATGATTTTTTCCATGATTGAGCCAATAAAAACCATTTTTTTTTTTTTTAAATAAATCTTACATTACTCTTGAATGCACTGAGCTTCAGCGATGTATGACGTGTATATGGAATACTTGACGTCTCAATTGAGTTCTTAGATGAAATTCATGATTTTATCAATCCATTCTAGTACACCAAAAATATCCTATTAGGTAATGTGAATGTTCTCTAAAATTAAACATTTTAAGTCCTTAAACTACAGATTACACTCTTGCATAACTTAGATACATAGAAATGACTCCATAGCTTTAAAAAAGAAAAAGAAAAAAAAAAAACCCAAACAAACACACACACTGAGAAAAGCTAAAGTTTATTTATCAAAAAGAGAGAAAAAGGCATAACAAACTGGTGAAAATTGTAATGAAAACACTTTTAAAACAGGACTGTGCGTAACAAATATATTCATTCAGAGATACTCCACTAGGTGTCGCCATGTGTCCAGGAGATGTGAGCCGTTGAAGCTTGGATCATCAGAGAAGAGACTGAGAAAATCCCACTGGTCACTCCTCATCATTCGTGCTTTCATGGGCCACATCTCCAGAACCATTGACCTGTAAAAATAAAGATTTCTGCTGTTAAACTGTAAAATATAGTAATTCCTATACACCAATACACCTATACATGAGTTACTTTCACTCTCGTCCCAGTTAGTAATGATGCTACCAGTCTGTGGAAAGTGTGACGGTCAAGCAGCTTTGACTGAAATGAGTAAGATGGTTCTGGGGGAACTAATGTAAATACAATTAAGGGAACAAAGAATGTTTACCGCATGATAATATTCTGTCTGACACCTTTGCAACGACAAACCTCTAATGGGCATCTATTCAGCCTTCAGAACCTCCTGTAGTGCAGCTACTACAGCATCAGGTTGGGGAAACTTCAGCTTACGAGGTGGACCTTTCTTTATTCCAGTCCACAAAGAGGTTTCTTTATAAATGAGACAGCACAGAACAGTGTCAGTATCAACAAAACATGAGATTAGCAATACAAAAGCATCTAGAAAACACTAAAGTCAAAGACTTTAAAGAGAATTTAAAATGTGTTAGCTCTGATAATTTACCAAATGTTCCAAAAAAACAAACAAACAAAAAAAAAAAAAAAACACAAAAAAAACCATGTCAAATGTTCAAATTGTTCCAAAAATTTCTCAAGTATTAATAAAGTATCTATCCATCTAAAATTACAAACACTGGTCTGCCAACCTCTTTGCCTTGGAACAAAGTAATTACAAAAATAAAACAGGATATATACTATTCATAATTACATAATGGCTGTCATATCTCACTCTAAGCGCAGACTTTATTCCCTCTGGTGGCTATTCTGCATTCGTTGTCAAAATATTCTTCTGCTGACTGTTTGATCAGTGTTAAAGAGGAAGAAACATTTTGAGCGTTGGACAAACTTTAATTTCTTCTCTGTCTTCTTCAATACCTCAAACAACAAATATTATGGTATGGCTTCTATAATTTATTGGAACTATGTTTCAATTTGAATCAACTGGCTGCACAGCAGACATTCTGACTTATTACAGTAGGGGGTAAAAAATTGGAATGCATTAATACTCACATCATGTGCCTGTTTATACCTTTGCTGCCTATTTAAATCTGTGCAAACATTTCAAGAGGCACCGCAACTTATTTATTTCTTTATATGTATGTATGTATTAATTTGTGGAGACCAAAAAACAATGCTTACTGTCCAAAGCAAGAATTGGCCATGCCAAATGGTTTAACGTCTCCATTTTGCCCTCTTACCTTTGCCTCCATCCAGCAGAGTGACCTCAAAGCTGTTCCTGCGAGGTTTCTCTGGGTTCAGGACCACGGTGAGTGCTGGGTGGTCAGCCAGGAGGGCAGATTTCACCTCCTCAGCATTTCGCCCATAAACTCGTCAGCTCTTACTACCACAAATAAACAGAGTAATCATGAGGTTTTTGCTGACTAGTAAATGTATAAGACAACGTGCTAAAGTAACATTTTTTAATACTCAAACTTATCTACAACTCGGCAGGACATGTTTGAATCAAGAACTAGTCAGGATAAACACCCCCGCCACAGTAGCAGAGCCTGAATGTTTCAAACACACATACTTTACTTTGAGCTATTCAACAATTCCTTTAAGTTACAAAAAAAGCATTCATATACACTTTCAAGAATTTGGGATAACCTGTTCCATGTAAATCAGGCTGGTGTGGAATGGAGGCTTATGATTGCTGGCAACTGCAAGTATTTACAATCCAGTGACAGGTTGCAATTAACAGGCAGTGTGTATATTATCATCTAGATTTGACATACAAAAAACACTTTTGATCAGCCACTAATTCTGCTGCTTGTGGAAGTGCAGTATCAGTCCTGTTAATTTTTTGTGACATTTGAAAACTAACAAGGGATGGGCAGATCAATGCTGCAGGACGTGATCCCTATACATATAACAGATAACACACAGTATCACTATCACAATGCACATTTTGTGTGTGTTTTTTTTTTTTTAGTTTAATTATGTGTTTTGAATTACATTTCTAAACTAATGCAAAAACTGCATTAAATGCTTTTTTCCATCCTTTCTTCCATTATTTACTTAATAACATTAACCAAATGTAGAACAATGACAAAATGTATTAATTGAATCTGTGTCATAATATTACTTGGAACAAAGAATTGGAGAAAGACATACAAACCAGCAGATCATTCCAGTACACATCTGTCTTAACAACTCTTAATTGACTACCTTAATATCAGTTAACATGTCAAACCAAATGATCAATTTAAATTCCATGCGACTAACAAACTCACCAGTGTTCAATGACCACCCTCCGGCTCTCCTGGCTGTTCTCCCCTCCGGCTCCTCTCTTCTTCTCCTCTACGGATGGTTGAGCCTCCTCCTCCACCTGGACCTCTGCTTTGCGCTTCGTCCCTCGGCGACCTGAACACATGTGATGTTTTCATAACACGGATCACTTTTACATCACCGACGAGCAATTTGTACAAATTAACGTCACGTTACTAAAACCGGAATCCGAATGACGGGCATCTCTCAATTAAATTTCCGTTAATGGCTTATTGCACTGTTAGCGACGAAGCTAACCCCAGCCTACAGGAGAAAAAACCGCAGCCGCTGTCCCTGTATTAGTAAAAAATATCCAGACCTCGCATCCGCACAGCATTAGACAAGATTAATCTTATCTAAATAATTTAAATTTCATGAACTTACCTGCTTTCGACGCCATTGCTTTCACAAACTTTCGCGCAAAGCTCGAGTGTTTCTTCTTCCTCCTTGAGGATTTAATGGCAGTTGGCACCATTTCGTTGCATTACTGCCTCCCCCAGGTTTTAAACTGTCATCGCTTCTTTTTTGACCCGGTTTTCCTCTTGAGTCACGGTCCTGTCAAGAATCTGAAGATCACCCTCCTCCCATCAACTGTACCTCCACACTCCAATACATCTTTGATATTTATTTCTCTTTCTATTTTATTCTGTAATTTGCATCGCCATCCCAATATTGCTGCTACTTTTTAACCTAATTAACTTTTTCCCTTTGAAAGTTTGATCGGCCGCCAAATTTGCCAATTTATGATTTTTTTCATGTCCTTCGTTTCCCCTGATTGGCGAGTCCTGTTCTAATAAGCAGTAGTTCATACAGTAGGTCCTGATGGATAATGGCTGTTCCAGCCTTGGTTAATGATAATGCTGATATATAGTCACAACAGATGAGTATTTTGCTTACGTTAACATTTCCCTTCCACTTCACTTTCTTCTTTTTGTTTTATGGTGCTTGGTATCCAGTTTGCCGCCGCCTTCTGCTCCACAGCGTTGATCAGACAGTAGACTCCATTCCATTCTTTATACATCTTACACAAGCCAGTCAGGTGTTGTGCTCCCATTTCAGGGTTTTGATCATGTTCAGTGACTCTCCTTTAATATAACACAGTTTCCTCTGTTCTGTCCCCTGTAACTTTGACGCTCTTACATTTGGTTCAGATGCCTCTCTGCCTCTCCCCTCTCTCCTTCTCTCCCTGTATCTGTTGGATGTTTTTTCTTTCTTCACAGTCCATACGTTCAGCCTCTGCTTTTCTTAAATTTATATCTTTCCTTTCTTGAGATGCCTTTTTGCCAACTCATCCATCTGTTCCCCCCCGTTCTGTTCTTTTACATAGGAGATCGAACAAACCTGGCAAACAGTCCAGACCACTGTGGCAAAACCACTGGTCAATTAAACAGAAGCACGAAGTCGTACACTACCTAACCAGACACGAAATGACAAGAACGTCTGGCACATGAGGGAGTCAATCAAACAATACATCTACAACACAAATCATCACAGGTGATATATTTTGTTTAAAAGACCGATAGCAACAGGAACAAAGGACAGTCTGAATCTGTTGTTGCTACCTTTGGGGAGACTGAACCTCCGTCCTGATGGTGGCGACTGGAACTCAGCATGGAGACGATGCTGAGGGCCGAAAACTTTCATCTGTGCCTTGGAGAAGGTCCTCACCTCATATAGAAGCCAAAGACCACTGAGTGATTTTAACATCACGGCTTGACACCCCCTTTTTTCAGTTTTATCCTGTTTTCAAAGCTGAGGCCACGGAACCAACAGACCAAATTAAAGGAAAGAACAGATTGAATAAAAGAAGAGTTAAACATTTTCATCAAGGACCTGTCAACATTAAAACTTCTCAACTTCATCAAAGAGTTGATTTGTCTTCTTAGCATCAAAATTCAGCTTTTCAGCAGTAATAGTGCTAGTGTAAGATACACAGACTACTGCACTGCGGTCACTGGTTCTCCATTAATCACACTGGGAGCAGAAGTAAAGTTATGTGTTGTTGTTAATGTTTGTATTTACATTTTACTCATCATCCCATCATGTTTGGAAATGGGGCTGTAGAGGTCAGATGAGTTCAGCCTAAGAACACTTTCATTTTCTATTGAAATATCATTCCCTATCTGATCAAAGTGATCCCTCCGACTCTTCCCATTCTCCCACCTCGGTAAAACTCCCTTTGTGCACTGAAAATCATTGAGCCCCTGCAGATAAACTTAGTTGCATCTTTCCTAATGCACTAACCATTATTGTAAAGTGTTCTTGTCTGACTTGGTCATCTTGCCTGCTTAGTTTTATTCAAAATTAATTTTTTACTGCATTTTTATTTACTTTATCTACATAGGCCACACTAACTTATCACTACTTACGGTGATCAGACCCAAGCTTGTGTCCAGATGACAAGCTAACTTCTGCCTGCATGGCTCTCCTCTCTTGAGCCATCTTGAGGCTCTTTCTCCTGGGTTGAATGTAATACGGATGGCTCTTCTCCTCTTCTCCCCCTGCATGCCTTGCAAGCTAAAGGCTCACATAGAGATCTGGCTGCAAAGCCCCTGCATCCAACCTCTATTGGCAGGCATCTTTCTCTCCAGCTGCCTTGCTGACAATCTCTGATCAGACTTTCATTCTTAGTGAGCTTTCTGAGCTTGTTGTGCCAGAATTCCTGGTGATGCCTTCTCAGATGATATAAGAATTATTCACTCATTAAGATTTGTATTGGGCACAAAGCAGACTCAAAAGGAGACTCAGACGCAGGCAGAAAGTCGAGGTTGTTCGGCACAGGTCGGTACACAGGCTGGCAAGCAGAACAGGCAAAGGTATCCAAAAGGGCAGACAAAGAAACTCTGGTCACTAACAAAACGGGTTAAACACAAAAACACTGAAAACAAACACGAGGAGGTTGCTTGAAGGCTGTTGCTGTTATGAGGGAACAAGATGATCTGGCACATGAGGGTAAGGGAACACAGCTTATATACACAGGGACTAGTGACTGATGGGACACAGGTGCAGGGGACATGAAAGGTGGGAGCACTTGACAGGAAGACGAGAGACAAACATAGACCACAAAATAAAACAGGAAGTGACAAAGAAATAACAAGCTGACTAGACATAACAGAACTAAACCTAATGCACACTGTCAATTTGGCCAGCAAACACAGCATCTTTCATGAAAAGTCATCCCTGCTGCCTTTTCTGGTTTAGCTTTTTGATGAGACAAAGAAGCTTGAGACTAAGGACAACAATGCTGTTGTTGTTTGTTAGTTTCAAGCAATATTATTTTTACGTGATTGGTTACCACATTGTGACTTTGGTTTTTGTTTTATAGTCTCTTTAAACTTTTCACCGCAGGGAAACTATATTGCCTTTTTTATTTTTTGGGAAGTCATTACAGCCAGCAATGGACTGGCATTTCCTTCCAGTTTGGTCTGAATGCAGCCGAACTGCCAAGGTTGGAATGAATTGTGATCTTATGGCCTGAACAGCAAATAAATCTTTCATTCATCCACTGGATCGTTCCTTACAGGGCTCCAACATTTCAGACCTAACACGTAGAGGCAGGCCTCTACAAACAGTGGGCCAGATGACAGCAGGTCTCAGGGTTTGTCCTCTTTTTATCCTCCAGCGTTCACACAATCCCGTAGGTACACTTTGGAGGCATGGCTGAAAAAGATGCATCTGCAACAAACAAAAGGGAAAAACAAAGTGAGAGAAAACAAATATGGTGTTACCAGAATAGCTCTATCCAGTCCCTATGCAGTCACAGTTTTGTGCATTCAAACAAATTGCCTAAAGGACGTCACTGTGCCAACAAACAAACACCATACATCGTTCCCACAGCGAGGCGGTGTGACTGACTCACGAGTCTCATCTAGTCACTGTTCTTTAGTTGAGAACAACAAACTCAAGACCCACACATCTTCTTCTTCTTACTTGTTGCTTCCACCATTCAGTATTGCGTTCAGTGTGTCCCCAGTGTGTCCGTAGGATGTATTTTTAGCCTCGTGCGCAGGCCTTCAGAGGAGCATAAAGACTGTTGGACACATGTGCCCGGGCTTCACACTGCTCTCCTCTTTTCATCCTGACTCAAGACTGGGTGTGCAGAACTCTTCTACACCCCACAGCACTGTCATCCAGGCAGATATTTTTGTGTGCACACACTGCAGCAACAACAGAGGGCATTTCCTTCACAAATTCAGCTCTTTTGGTCTGGGTTTTGCTGCCCTCAGCTACAGCATGTGATTCTATCCAGGCACCCATATTCCAGTGTTTGCTTTGATAATAATTCTGTGCTTCTTCCCCTTCGGAGGTTCCAAAATCTGTTCAGTAACCTTGCAGCTTTCACTGGAAAACATTTGAAAGTGTGAGCAGACTAAAAAAGAATAACTGGTTCAAAGTTTTCTCATGAATTATGTTAATATAATGAGGAAAGTTTACTATCAAACATCCTCATGAGTTAGTAGTTGCACCGACCAGCATGACAGAAGTGCATCAACACATGCAACTCACAGGCTCGCCGTATTTGTCCTCTCTGAGTCACACTGATACCTGTCCCCGCTAAACACAGCAAGGTGGAACTAACATCCTTCCACACGCACATAAATGCACATCAAAGTAATAAGTATAAGATAATAATTAAAGTACTGTTTACTATGCTTAACTAAAGACTGTTTAACAGAAAGTACAAAATAAACAATTCTAACCGAAATCCAATTTACCAGTGGTCTTAAATAAAAAAAACCCCAACAAGACTGTGTACAGTAAACGTATAATATCCCTCTTCCCTGCAGACAGTATTAAGTGAAAGAGGTTTAAAAGCAGGTTTCCACTATGTCACTTTTCTTCAAACCACAAGATAGATGAGTTAAGAAATGCAAACCTGGAAAGCCTGGAAAGTATTTGCATAATATTAACACACAACACATAATTAACCACATTTTGGCAGCAGGACCTCTTTGGTTTCTTGTTAATCTTTGGAGTAATGCTAACCTATAAATTTGGAATGATTAAACTACCTGGGTTACCCGACCACCAGACTTTCCAGAAAACACACTGTAAAAAGGATGTCCTTCTTGAATGTTTGGGTTGCCTTAAAATTTTAATTTCACAGGACTTTCACTCAAGCTCAATACATTAAAATGTACAAATGTAATAATTTTCTATGACATTTTGCAGTATTATTTTTATATTGTTGTGCTGGTACTTAAGTAAAACAATCTGCCTAATAGCATCTGTTTGTGTTTGAATGCAGCTAAATGTTGTTTTACTTGGTAAATTACATGGAGCTCTGTTTTTAGTTTAAGCAAATAAAAATATTTCCGAGCCAATTGTATGAAATGAAATCAATCTGATTTTTAAGGAATTTATTTTTCTTCTTCTCAGCTTTTTAGAATTTTTAGAAACATTTTTGAAGTTACCTGTTTTGGTTGCACTTTTTAAAAGTAACAGGCTCAGTGTGTGGACTCACTGCAAAGACTTCTCTGTGAATAGTTGGTGTTTCCATTCAATACTGATTTATGCAGACAGCCAGAATACCTCTTATCTTTCTATTCTAACATTATATTTGTCCTTTTTCATTCAATGATTGTACCAGGAGCAGAGTTTTATCTCCCCCACCTTCATTATCCTGAATGGTGGGAGCTGCTCAGTCCAACATTACTGCAAAAATTGTTCATCGATTATGGATGTCACATTGACTGTCTCCTGGCATTGCCGTACTATAGTTATAAGCCTTTTCTCTCTTTGGCTTCTGTTCCAGGCTCTTTGACGTCAGTGTGCTGGTCTCAGCTTGCAATGGTCAACATCCTGCTCATACACACGAGCGCATATTCTTGGCCAAGAGCATGTGGCTGAGTGACAGGCAGAGAGAGAGAGAGAAGTGCTGCAGTGATAGCGGCTCAAATAAAGCCTGAATGACAACATGTGAAGGCTGGCAAACATACAAAAGACAGGAACAAATGCCCAGGCAAGAAAAACACATAGTTGGAGGGGAATGAGTGGGTGGAGAGTGATGAGCGTACATCATGAATGTGAATGTGAAATTCTCTCTGCTAATGGGCTGGAAACAAACAGTACATATATAACAGTGAATATGTCCCATGACCACCCAGGCAGCTGCTGTCATGCAGAGAGGGCAAATGCCTACAGTTCTCGCAGGAAAAGGCGCACTGGAAGTATGGGAAGCATGACAACATTACCCATGATTCAAGTTTCTGATGTGCATTTTTCAAGGTTGTCAACATCGGCACAAAATGCCGAGAGGGAAAATCCCAACTCATCTATTTCTTTGCACTCTTCTGTGTCTTTTTACAAAATGTCAGTTCAAAGCTGCTTCAAGAGCTGTTCTTTATGATTGGAATGGGAAATATTTATGCTACTTTGTGGTCACATAGTGTTAATCAAAGAAATGTCCATTTAAGATTTGGGAATATTGGTTTCCCATCCCAGATAGGTCCATGAAAACCCTAAACCCACAGGTGCTTTTGTTATTGTTGTAGCATTGTCAGGTTTCAACAGTCATTTGATCTTTGACAGTGCCAAGTGAGCTGCTTCCCCTTTTCCAGTCCGTGCAAAGGTAAAAAAATGACATTTCTGCTGGATACTTTGTTTACCTGTCTCTGTCTAAGTCATTACCAGTGTTGTAAGTATATTGACTATATTCAATTGAAAAGTAGTATAAATCCAAGTTTATTTTGCTCTGTGGATTATGACAGCATGTTGTCAGTCCTCAGGTTTAAACAAAGTGCTTTTGTGTTCAAAATGGGGATTTGATGTTAAATTTGACTGACTCAGAACAGGGGAAATGAGAAGTTCTGAAATACAAGTGCAAAAACTTATGTGGGCTGCTGATGATTAAGCTGCTGTGCAGTGGGATGAAACGAGGGAGTGTTTATTACACGGGGAAGAAAATCAAAGAACAAAAATGGGGACAGATCGAAGTTAAGGGTCAAAGGGATGAATAAATTGCGTGCCACAAAAGAAGAGGTAAGAGGGGCAACCTAACGTTTCTGAACTTTAAACGCATAAACGACTGAAGGCATCATTATAATCATCGTTATTATGGGAGAGTTAATCTGTTGAGGGGGTGTGCTGACTCTGGGACACATCGTCATACTTTCATCTTGGCGTTTTCTGCCCCTTCTCTGAATCATATCTCAGCAAGCCTGCCCCTCCGAGCCCACGCACACACATAAACCGGCGCCTCGGCAGCTCATTAGCCCATCACTCTGTGTAACACAGCCCAATTTAGCTGCCCTTTGCACATAGAGAAAAGTGATTACAGCAAAGAATGAGCACAGCTGAGGCCCTCAGCAGACACACTCGCAGGTACACGGCTTGCATCACAAACACACACACCTCCTCCCTTTAACTATCGTGTGACTCTCTTTTTAAACTCTGTCCTGACTTATCAGATGTCAAAATGATGATACTCACCAGATCGATACTTCTAATCTTTAATTATTTTTGTTGTGTCTTTATTAGGAAAGTGTGACATACAAAAAAATTTTTTTTGACAGTTTCTTTATTTTTGATCAACAAAACACTTACTGAAGAGATTTTATTATTGAAAAGTAATCACAGAATCTATCATGTTCTATGCAGAAACATGCGATCGTGGTTTTGGTTGGTTGGTTGGCATTGTGTTGAACAGATACATGAGCAAATACCAATATCCAGCTTTCCAAAATTACAGTGAGGGTCAGAAAGGTTAGGCCTCTATATAAAGCTTTCTGGCAGATCGTTTTTCTGTGGTTTTTATGGTACTGTAGGATACAGATATACAGTATATCACTCAAATCAGATGAAACACTTGGATTCACCAAATTCATTCAGAAAATAGCAGAAAATAAAATTATGCACAGAATACAATGCATTTTCTTTATTTTTTATTTTTAAAAAAGTACAGTTATGAAACAGTTATGGGTCATTGAGTTGTGCATAAAGGAATTTCAGTTCAGTCTGTTGAAAAGAAATACACATATCCTGACGCATGCACACACAGTTATACTGATAGAGACAAATTGTAGGTCAGAGGGATGTGATGTTAAAGGAGCCAGCAAGACAGAGACCTGAAGCTTCCAACCTTCCAGAGCTGCGAAGGACTCAGCCTCTGTGTGTTTTCACCATTTCTGTGTCAGCTCGGACAACCAGACCGAAAGACAGAGGCCACATTTCAAAAAGAAAAGCACATACACATATGCCTAATTAAATAGGTTGTCACAGTCCAAAATAAATCACACAGCAAAAAATTAATCATACATGAAAAAATAGAATAAAAAATAAGATTAAATCTGGAGTATGATCCTTTTCTTTTTGTTTTTTTTGCAGTGGGCGTCTATTTTCAGGACAAGAAACTGTGAAGGCTGAAAATGAATTTTGTATTTCTTTTGCCCTTCATTTGTGATCTAAGCATCTCTACTATCACCACTGTCATTAGGTAAATGGTACAAAAAGTAAAAGTAAAAATCTACCCAAAATGCAGAGCAGTTTTTTGATGAGTGTATGTACAGTGATGGTGTGTGGTATGTACAAGTGTGGGTGGTGGTTTCCAATTTTTTTGAAAAACTCTTTTCCTTTTGATAAAGAGCTAAAACTCGCACTGGTCGCATTTTCTTTCCTATCAGACCTCTCAGCGTCTGTGCTGAGCCACGTTGTTTTCCTACTTTTGGTCGAACCAAACAGGCTGCCATTGATCACCTCTTCTGTTATTGATGAGAGAAATTAATTAGAGGGAGATGATTGGATGGAAATAGTCTCAGATGAGCCACAACGCCTTGATTCCAGCTGTGATATAAAAACATGCAAAAACGCCATCATTTTACGATGTTGTAGGTATCTCCCTTTCATGATGTGATCCCTGCTTACTGAACCTGTATTAATCAGAAGCAGCTATTTCAACATCAGAATCCTCTCCTGCTCATCTCAACTGATACCTGCTCTTCTGCTCTTCTTCTGCCTCACCTCCTGCGTCAGTGTAACACCTCCTGCAAGCTGAGGAGGTAACTGAGAGGGATCGAGATCCAGCTTTTAGTTAAAGTTTGAAAAAGCAGGGAAATAAATCAGAGTAGGAAAAGGGCAGTGAAGTAAGAAGAGCTCAGCCGAAAAGAAAGTGGATGGAGAATGTCACTGTGGAGAGGCAGAGGAGGTGGAGGAGAGAGGAGATGTTGGGTAAGGAGGAGGATGAGGGGAACGCTGGGTTGTCATAGCCTTGAGGGCATTCCAGCTCAAAGCAGCGGATGGAGGAGTCTTCATTGCCATAGTTGGCCCAGTATTCTTCTTGGTCCAGTTTTGGGAGCGCCGCCTCGTGCTCCGACAGTTCATATTTGGAGGAGAAGGTTTCAGAAGGAGTTTTGGGGAGGTATTGAGGCTTGATGGCGGCGAAGGGGAAGGCCTTCACCGTTTCTGTGCTCTTCTGGTACGAAGCTTTGGATGAAGACACGGGCTTGTGCTTGGAGAACCACCAGCGGGTCTTGGTGCTGAAGGTGGTCGTGGTGCTTCCAGCCAGAGAGCCTGGGTCCGGCAGAGGGCAGAGGGCAAAGTCCAGCTCCCGCAGAAACCTGAGGTCCTGGCCGCGATGCTGGGATGGGGAGGTGCACATGAGCTCAGAGGAGGAGATGCGGGCCTTGCGGAACCACTCCCAGAGGGGACGGGCCTCGCAGCCACAGGACCAGGGGTTGCTGTTGAGGCGGAGGAACTGGATGCCCTGGGTGTCTTTCATGGCCTGACCGGGCAGCTCGCTCAGAGAGTTATTGAATAGGTAGAGGATGGTCAGACGACCCAGGTCACGGAAAGCTCTGCGATTGACCTGCCGGATGCGGTTGTCATGTACGAGGAGGCGGTCCAAGTTGACCAGGCCTCTGAACACGTTCTCAGAGAGGGCACGGATGCGGTTTCCATGCAGGAAGAGATGGGTGAGGTTGACTAGATCTGAGAACAGGTCATCCTGCAGAAAGTGGAGCTGATTCTCCTGGAGCAACATCAAAATATAAGAGAGATTAGTGCTATAGATGCTAGCTTTTTTTTTTTTAATCTCCCACGCTTTAAATCTTGATGCTTAGCAACAGACAGAGTGGGAAGAAGCTCTTGACCCTATGTGTGAACTGTACTTTAACATTAACAAATCACTGAAGCTCAGCATCTCTTTTTGGTGATCTGTGGGAAAAAAAATCACTTCATCTTACCCTATCAGTGTCAGTTTCATTAATGACACCCAAATGATCTTCAGTGACCTTTTACTGGTGTTAAGACAAGATGTTAAATAACCAAAAATATGTCATTCTAAAAAAAGGATTCAAAGACAAACTTACATTAGATTTCAGTCAGATTAAAGAAATATATCTTAAAATTGTATAACATACAGTATTTGACATATAAAGCTTCTGGTTCAACTAATGTTTTTTTGTATGTTTGTTTTCTAAACCTTATTTTTTCCCCGTGGGGAAATCAACAGTTTTCTTTCTGTATCGTTTGGTTCCACTGTCAGTGGGCTTAATCAGTTTCAGTCGTTTGGCTGTAGATTTTACTGGAAGAAGTGAGCACGACTTAGTCTTCTTTCATTTACTCCACTGGTACATTTGGGCTGTACTGAGAGTTATGAGCAATCATTTTGTTTTGGATGACTTTGAGCCAGAACGGCCGTGAGAGGCAAATGTGTGGGCACATGTTCTTCTACACTCATTATGAGCACAGAGGATTTGGCAGCTGTTGCTCATTCTGCTCAGTTTCTTCACTGCTTGATTAAAAAAAATAAAGGCGTTAGGAAAAAACAAATGTCTCCCTACTGTTTAGAAGCAGTAATCTTTTTGGGAGTGTCTTGTTTGGGCCATGATCTTATATTTTAATTATATTCTCTGTTTGCATTTATATTCCTGCAAGCGTCATGTGGGTTATACTCATGCAACAATGTACATATGTACCTTGCGTATTTGCTTTTTATATGTGTGTGAATTTACCTGCAGGTAGAGGAACTGCAGGCTGTACAGCTTGTGGAAGAGGTCATGGGGGAGAGCTGCCAGCTTGCAATGATGCATGTGCAGGCTCTGCAGCTTCTCCAAGCCCCTGAAGGCTCCACCTTCCAGTCGCTGCAGCGGGTTGTCACCCAGGTCGAGCTCCTCCAGCACCCGGAGGTTACTGAAGGCTCCAGCCTCGATCCATGTGATGTTGTTGCCGTACAGCCAGAGCACCTGCACAGAGTGAAGAGACAACATGAAATGAGGGCCACTGGAGATTTAAACACGTTGAAAAGGCACACTGCAGTTGGTTTGTACCTGCGTATCAAAGCCGAAAGAGTCTGCGCGGAGCTCTGTGATGCGGTTGTTCTGCAGGAAAACACGTTGCGAGTCATATGGCACACCGGCCGGCACTATGGTGAGGTTCTGGGACTGGCAGCTGACCGTCATGGGCGTGGGGTAACACACACAGAGCCTGGGGCATGCGTCCACCCTGCCCGGCTTCATCACCACCAGCCACAGAATCAGCCATAGGCACAGTCCACCTGCAGAGAGACAGAGAGAAGGCAGAAAAGGAGAAATTAAAGCAGCAATGGTTGATTTCATTTCTTTGCAGTCTGTCTGTCAGACCTGTTGCTGCTATCAGTGATTCTATAAAGTTCTACTGTGCTCCCTCCCGTGACTTATTGATGTTCCCAGAATGCTGGGGGTCATTTATAATTTACCAGATTACATTATACAAATCATTTCACCTTATCCAGCTTCTCGGTTGTCACAGCTCTCCATTGCTGCTGCCACGATATTACATAACTCAGGATTTTAGCAGTTTAGAGCAAAAATAAAACCGAGTACAAATCAAACGACCTCAGAGAAATCACGTCCAAAATGCTTTTAAGACGCAGCAAACGTGAATCACACGTGCCGTCCCTGCGTTCGACTGACCTGTTTTCCTAGTTCTGCCTTAATCAAAAGGATGTTTCCGTTGAAAGGTGCAGAGTTCACGTGTAAAACCGGTAACCGGACCCGGATCCGTCTCACTTCTCATCAATAGTGCAGCAGCTTCTTGGCATGGCTCGGATGGCGGTGCACAAAGGCACAAAGTATGCGCATTAAATTATCATGAGGTCCCCATTCATGTGCCGTGCGCAGGATTTTCCAGCAGCTCACCTCTTGACCTCTTGACAAGATGGTCAGACTATTAGCTGTGCTGGACGCCGAGCTGGATGTTTTGTATAGTTTATACCTTTGTCTAGGTTAAGTTTTTGTTCAGAATCATCCGCGCATAGCTGCACCTCTCCGTGCGTAATGGAGAGTTTTGGATAAGGAGGGTTTGGTAAAAGGAAAAGCAAAGCATATTGACCAACTGTTGTAAATAACAATTAATATAGACACGATTCAGACTTGAAGTGTTTGTTTTTGTTGATTTTTTTGGTGAAAGCCCAGTGAGAAAATGTATAATTTGTGATTTTGGGCTATAAAAATAAAATTTGATTTGATTTGATTTGAAAATCACTACACTAAAATTGCACCAGAATCGCCTATTTGACTCATTGTTGCCCATTCTGTGTATTATTAGTTTATTCGTTCCACAATTGCTAAACACAATTAAACTTTATGCTGAACATATTTTGGTCATCGGTTTAAACATATGCACAATCACAGCGCGTATTAAGAGCTATAAAAAAATCCCCCAGGTGTTTTCCACAAACAGCGCGTGGTTATTTCTATGATTTTAAAGTTTCAAACGTGCGCATTCCTTCAAGTCTCTTGGTTGAATCTTAAAAGCACATTACAGTCGGACAAAGAGCTGCAAAACGAACAAGTACATCACCGACACGCACGAGCAAAGACTCACTCTTGAAGTTGTGAGCTCCGGTGGCCCGGTTGGACCGACGAGTCTCCATCCCGAACCAAAGCCGAAAGCGAGTTAGCCTGCGCGGAGGAGAGGTGCCTGCTTGCTGCTATCTCTGCTTAGCTTCAGCTCTGGTGGACGGATGCTGCGGCTCCGGGCAGTGACGAGACGGAGTCCCGGGGAGGCATTTATACCGGCGGCCGGTGCGTCGCCCACGGTCGTGGGTAGCGGAGGAGAACGTGTACGTCAGCCTGGCGGGAGGGGGGATCCACCGGGGAGAGAGACAAGAAAGGCAGCGTCAGGGAGGGTCACTGCTGACGAGTTACCTAAAAAAGAACACTGATTATTGAAGCTTATCCAATGCACCACGAAATAAAGTGCAAAATTAAAGTATTTCTCAGAACACGAGCGAGATGTACCCTGACCGGCGTTCAGTGTTTTGGAGGAAGTGGACTGATGATGAATAGTGAATATGGTCAAATGATGAGCTTGTGGTAGAAAAAAGAAGAAACCAAAAAAGAATAATAACTGCATGGTTTCAGTGTTTGTACATGCGTCTCACGGGGGGGGGGAGTTAAAGAAACTCATTTGGCATTAGAGCTAGAGGAGAAAAATCATCTGGCTCATTTAGTGTGGGCTGGTTTGGAAAGAAGCCGAGAGCCTCCCACAATGCAAAACAACAGATGAACAAGAAAGGGGAACCCAGAGGGATCGAATGCAACACATAGTATTGACTCTGGAGGAGGGATGGAACGAGAACCACTGACAGTTTGCAGTCACAGGTGTCACCAACACACACTTTTAAATATTTAAATATGATTCATTAGGATTTTTTATGAATATATAAATGCTGTAAATGGGTGCAAGTTAACGAAGAACCCAAATACTTTGGTATTTTCCAAACTAAGCCCTATTTCCTGGTCTTTTGGGCTGTAAAAGTTCAGAAATCTCCTATTGAACATTACTTCAGTATGGAATTCCGCTGCTTGGACCCTTTCGTTCAACAAGGCTAGACGATTAAATGGTGTTGGGCAAGTAAAAATGTTGGAAATAAACCTGTCTTTTTGCCACTAATAATGCCCAAAATGTGTCTGGTAACATGGAGAAGATACCTACAGTGAAACACGCGTGTGCTGATGGTGCAGCCCCATCACAATCAGTCAACTGCTGAAACGACACTCTTTTATGATGTTCATGTAGAGTTATTCCAAGGTTATCTCTGATAATTTAGCAGATTACCACAGCATGGAATAATGTGTTTGTCTTCGTAAACAACAGAAAGCTTTAGAAGACAGAGGCCCCCTGTGTGACTGACTGGTCATGTCTGAGTTGCAGCCATCAGCAATGGGAAGTTGGGCCTATACACACATATCTTTCATACAGCATTTCTACAGTAATTGAGGTAAACATACAAGGGCGTTCCACGGTTGGTATCTATTCCATGTTACCACACACTTGCAATTACATTTTGAGTGTTATTAGTGATGAAAAAAGCAATTTATCAAATTAAATCAAATCAAATTGTATTTGCATAGCCCAAAATCACAATTTACACATTATCTCACTGGGCTTTGACAAACTGTACAGATGTGACATCCTCTGCCCTTAGACCCTCGAACCGGGTGAGGAAAAACTTAAAGAAAAACCCTAAAAAGGGAAAATAAGAAACCTCAGGAAGAACCACAGTGGAGGGATCCTTATTCCTAGGACGGACAGACGTGCAATAGATGTCACTTGTACAGAACACAACAACATGATAATAACAATTTACTTAGAATATATAAAACATGAGTTAACCTTTAACCTTAGCCAATTGGATTTAGAGCTATCACCAATAATAACTGATTTTTTAAAGGTTTCACCTCAAAAATTACTCTCCAAAATTAATTAAGTACTGTCTGAAATAGATAGAACAGTATCTCTTCCTACCTTCAAATGCAAGAAAGACTTATCCATCAGTCCAGATTCTAATTTTTGGATACAAATTTGTTACAATACCTTCTACTCTTAAAATCAGAGAGTGTGTCTGCCTCCCCTACCAAGACTGGAAGATGGTTCCACAGGCGAGGAGCTTGATAGCTGAAAGCTCTGCCTCCCATGCTACTGTTGGAGATTCTTGGGATCACCAATAACCCTACATCCTGGGAGCGTAAGGTTCAGGATGGGTGATAGGGTACTATGAGCTCTTTAAGCTTCTTTAAAATCTTATTAGGGCAACCTGAAAATAAAGAATTACAGTAATCCAGCCTGGAAGTAACAAATGCTTGAACTAGTTTTTCTGCATCTTGTTGAGACAGGATGTGCCAGATTTTAGCAATGTTATGGAAGTGAAAGAAGGCTGTCCTTGAAATCTGTTTTAAATGTGAGTTAAAAGACAGCTCCTGGTCAAAGCTAACACCCAGGTTTCTGACTGACTGATTAACTATGTTGTTGGATAATGAGTCTCTAATGTGTTTAGGGCTCAGCAAAATGACTTCGGTTTTGTCAGAGTTTAACATTAAGAAGTTTTGAGACATCCAGTTTTTAATGTCCTTAAGACATGTCTGTAGATTAACTAACTGATGGGTTTCATCTGGCTTATTTGATAAGTATAGTTGTGTGTCATCTGCATAACAGTGAAAATGTATGGAGTGCTTTCTAATAATTTTACCTACAGGAAGCATATATAGAGTAAATAGTAATGGTCCAAGCACAGAACCTTGTGGGACTCCATTAGTAACCTTGTCATATCTTGATGATTCATCATTGCCATGAACAAAATTATATCTATCAGATAGTAGGTGGAACTTAAACCATCTTAAAGCAGATCCTTTAATGCCAATTTGGTGTTCCATCTTCTATAGTAAGATGTGGTGATTGATAGTGTCAAAACCTGCGCTAAGATCTAATAAGACTAGTACAGAGATAAGTCCCTCATCAGAGCAGTGAAGAGGTCATTTGTAACTTTTCCCAATGCCATTTCTGTGCTGTGATGCTTTCTAAAACCTCGCTGAAAGTCTTCAAATAGACTATTATACTGAAGAAGGCCACGTAGTTGTTTAGCAACTGCTTTCTCTAGAATCTTTGAAAGAAAGGGGAGGTTGGATATTGATCTATAGTGCAGCGCATTTATTTCAGATATTTTGACTTGCCCTGTGCAGCTGCATTTTAAATCATTTTCGAGCTACACAGTCCTAGCGACTGAACTTCTGGAGTAATTTTCTTTGAAAAAAAATGCAAATTTTGTGAAATTTTAGGGAAATACGCCTTAGGTTAAAAAATACTGGAGTTCTCCTTTAATTCAGCCTTTTTTTGCACACAGGATGTGATGGCTGAAAAGGTTCCTGCAGAAAGTGCAGAGTGTGTGTGCGGGACACAATAGTCTTCAGCATGTCAAATAAGGTGATTTGGTGTGGGAGTGGGCTCACTCCTGACTCCTCGTTTCATGACACAGGCTAAAGCCAGGCCCACCATGATGCACATCATCTGTTCCCAAATGAACACATCACTGAAACCTGCTCCATGGAAGGTCATCTGCAGCCCCAGGCTGTGTGCGGTCCACAGCGCATGGCTCAGACGGGCTCATACATGTTGCTTGTCTAATTGGAGGGGGCAGACAGCTCACTGGTGGGGCATTAGTAGCCTCAGCGGAGGGCTGTGTGGGACAGATAAGGTCACGAGTGTGTGTTTGTGCCTCTGCCGTATGTATTCACACTGTTCTTGGACCGCAGGATAACTGGGGGAGGCAACCGACTCACCCAGCAGACTGTGTGTGCGTGTGTGTGTGTGTGTGTGTGTGTGTGTGTGAGGCAGAAAAAATCCTTGCTGTATTTCACAACATGCACACACATCTTCTCTCCCGGACCCCCTCCCTAACATTCTCTCACTCACTTGCTTGCACCAAAAGTGAATCACTGACTCACTGGCATTTGAACTCGTGTGAGCACAACATGTTCAAAGAATCTGTCCTGTTCATAAAAAATGTGTTTCTGACTCTGTTCGTAGCCTTCATTCACACACACCAGCAGCCAGAGACCTCATGTGCTTCTGCCTGCTGGGTTAGGCAACATCAGGTGGGAAAGCTGACCGTTTACTCTCAAAGTCTGAGATCCGATCGTGACACAAAGATCTGAAAACCTGAAACCTGAAAAGTTTCTTCAGTGTGTACAGTTCATATTTGCAAACAATATCCATGTTAAGGTCATTAAAGGTCCTTTTTTTTTTTGTCTAAATCTATGTATGTGTGTGTGTGTGTGTGTGTGTGTGTGTGTAATATGACAGCCACACAAATTGGCGGATGTTTTTATTTATTTATTAATAATTATTTTACCTTTGCAGTCCAGATTTGGTATACACTGTGAAACGTGCTCAGTTAGGTTTGTGTAACACAATTAATCAGTAACCTCTGTCAAAACGTCACCATGTAGGCATTATAAAGTACATTCCCATGAAATTTTTGAACCCATTCAACTTTTTTAGACCCACAGCTTTAGTAAGGTTCAATATCCGGAGATAAAGGCTTCACAGTTTTGCAGTTAATCCAAAAGGTGGTTGCGGGTGTTGAGGTCAATGCCTGTCCAGTTGTTCACCACCACGTCAGGGAAAAACATTCCTTTCTGACCGTGGCTGTGCAGACAGGGGCATCATTCCATTAAGTGAACATAATTTCAAAATTAGAGGCAGAGAAAGTATAACAAGGGGACCTGAGAGCAGACACAGGGGAAGATTTAGATTGAGTTTATTGTAGTATTGGTAGATGTTGAGTTGGGCCGAGGCTGAAGCTGGAGGAGAGTTCACGATGAGCCGAACAGGCGACACTGTACCACAGAGGAGAAGGAAGGATGTCGTGATGTAAATACACCTAAATACACATATGCTGTAAGAGAAATGGTAAAATGAATACAAATGAATGCGATTTGGAGACTCATTGCACTGCAGACTTTTTGATTTGTTTCAAACAAAACTGAGGTTCTATCAGTAATATTAATGAGATTTTACTACAAACGATAATTTTTAGGAGGTGTGGAAATTTGAATGCTTCAATTTGAATACCTTCTATTCCGAATGTTTTATTCAATTTTGCACTGTCAAAAGTGCTTTTAACCTCTTCAATAGTAATATC
>KV751335.1:5848288-5890085 GCA_001698575.1 Mola mola
CATAGCCATCTCCATCTTACCCTATATAGCACTGATAAAGGAACACATGCTCAAACCCATATGAGCTATAGGTTTCCTGAAACTATATCAGCTACAAACGAGGCCCTATTTTCTAAGCACAACCTCCTCTTTATTCTCATTATCTCATATGACTTCCTCTGGATTTTTAAAACATTTCTTTGGACCCAATTGGTTCATTTTCAGAATTTCCAGAATTGAGCCACTTATCTCCCGAAGATAAGTGGCTCCTTACACTGTAGAAATTCCCTCTCAGTCTGTCTTTTATTGCTCCAGAGTTCTGCATTCCATTATGGCTTAGACCTACTCAATTTCTGATATTTCCGTCTTGAAGAAAAAGGAGATTTTGTCGATGCATAAATTTCCATTCTCATCACAGAATGATCCATACCAATTATCATTGTTAATTTGTGTTTTCTCACATCCTTCTGACTTATTAATAATTAATATTGTGCTGAAATATCCCAGTAAACCAAGAGAATGAAACATGACTACCAGAACCCCAATAGTCATTTTTCTTATTCTTTTTTATTCCTGCCCAGTTTACAATATCATGACACCAATTTCAACTTTTTAACTGCAGAATTTTAACTGCTGGATCAAGTACTCAGATCCTTTACACAATCAAATTCTAAACGAGGATATGATTTTCACACACTATACAATTTCTGTTTTAACAACTGATATGTTGTCTTTAATTAAATAGGGGGATTCTGTTGGGTTTCAGTTTTAAATTCAGTTGAGGAGCCAAAAGGGGAGCCAAGAGACAGAGAAGGTTTAACTGATTTTACTGCTGATTGAGTGGAGGAAAGCAGTTTTGAGTGTGACAAGCGGAGGAAGGGATGACTGGCAGGAAGCATGGTGAAGGCTCTGGCAGTACCTGAAGCAGGAGGAGAGGAGAACAACAATTACAGCACTGAATAGGAGAAACTTCACCAAATACTCACAAAGAGCTGTGACGCTATGACTAACGGGATAGTTTGGCGAGGAGTGGAAGGATTGAGCCGGGTTAGATAGCCAGACCGACTGGAGTGCAGCACTGCCAGCAGGCAGCGAGTCAGCCAGGCCCCCTGCAGAGAGAGGAAGAAAGAGAAAACACACAAAAGCAGGCAAGCGGAAGAGATTAATAACTGAATAATACAAGCATGTCTGCATTCATATGAAGAAATTCCCCACCTCCTCAGAGATTGGTTTTGTTTCCACCAGCTCCTCAGTAGATGGTAAACAACACAACAAAGCGAACAAAGGGGGCAGTTACAGCAGTTTCACCTGTTGCTGTAGTGAGCGTGTTCGTCATGAAGTCTCAGCCTCAGTGTCTGCGACAGATTCAGCCAGAGTAAACAGACGAGCTGCCTCATTAGGCGGCCCTAATGAGGCAGGTTTATATTTATCCTCCACTCCTCACAGCTTCGCTCTTATTTTTGTCATTTACTTGTTTATGCGACTCAAAATAAACTCTTAGAGATACTGTGGTTGTCATCATCGATGACGGGGATGCTCAGAAAGAATCCGCACCATGCTCATGTTCCCTTCACACACACAGAATGCGACACAGACTTCGGGGAGCTCCATCAGATGTTTCTGGGCTCACTGCGTTGTCACACAGCAGGTGTACAGAGAACTTGAGAGAGGCTGTTGTGGGGGCGTGTCCCTGTTAATAAACCCTGCCAGAGCCCTCCCACGCCCCCTGGATGAGTCTGCCCCATGAAACCTCTCTGCCAGGCTTTCCTCCTCCAGATCTGGAATTTATTTTCAGTTTTCCATTCATTAATCACTCCGATCCCTCACCATCCTGTATACAGTTTATACAGTATGTACACAATCTATTCTCAGTCCATCTACAGGAACAAAGCACCCGTTGTTGTCCATGACTAATACACTGAGCCCCATCCGTCTCTGTCTTATATACATGCTCAACACTACCATGGTTCACTTTTGGTACAAAGCATTGTGCATTTGGTAAATTTACTGAAAGGACTGTGAATGAAACTTGGCTTCAACAGGGTGAAATGGAGACAGATAGGATGTCCTGGTGTGCGCTGTGTATTTCTACCAGACAAGGATGTAAGATTGCTCATTAGTCACAGGATGGGATTTTATGGAACGATAATAAAAACCTGAAGATTCTTCAATAAATTCTAAAGGATAATTTCAAAATTAAGTTTAAAAAAAAAAAAAGTGTAGCAGAGGCCAAGTTATACTGACCTTTAGCACCCAAATTTCCCATAATGCAATGAATTTTCACTTCAGAGCCCAAATGAAACTCTAAACAACACTTTTTTCATGCTTTCAGTATCAACTGATACTAAAACCAGTAGAGTGCCCCTTTAATTGGATGTGGTTTTTTTTTATTATGAAATCCTTTAATGAGCAAACATATATATATACTTGTTATTTTTCTTGCGATTTCAGTCACAAACCCCAGAATGTCATGCGTTTGCAACTTACAAAATATAGAAAATATAGAGTTAAAGAGCTTGTGCCTCTGATGTATTAATAACTGTATTCATTTTAATGTGAATTAAATACATTAAATACTCTGTTCATTTCAAAGCAGTAGACACTGGAAAAAAACATCCCTTTGTTTTCTTTAATAAAGCTGGGTGTTTTGCACATCACAGTCTACAACTTGCATTGTTCATTTATGGACAAGTTGGCAATTTTCTATACCATCTCCAAGGTAGATGTATGGTGACAGGAAAATAATTGAACTTATCAAAAAGCAGTTCCCATTATGACACTTGAAAACTTTCTAAAAAAGGCATATTTAGTTTGTTGAAACACTATGAAGAGTTTGCATAATTATAATAAACAATGTTCTGAAAATATTCAAATATAAACATACTGATAAACACACAAACCGTTTCCCTTTCTAAACATTAACAGTTCATTAAAAATGTTTGTTACAAATCCGCACATAGCACTGATAACCTGAGAAGTCTTATGTTGGAGGAACCCAAAACAGGCCAGCAGGTAGCACAATTGTGCTTCCTAATCTCTTTACGTATCGGACATGACACTTTCTCATGTTAGTGAACAAACAGGTCCCTTTTCCACTCAGAGGGGCCATACCGTGCAGCTCTTACTATAAAGTCCTTTAACTTTTAGCACCACAGCTACCGTGTTATGGATGTTGAGCTTTACAAATGCACAAACTTCTATTAAACACATCCATCAATCCATTTTCTACCGCTTATCCTGTTAGGGGTTGCGGGGGCTGGAACTATCTCCTATCTCAGCATGTTCCGGCGAAGGCGGGGTACACCCTGGACAAGTCGCCAGTTCATCGCAGGGCCGACATATAGAGACAAACAACCATCCACACTCACGTTCACACCTACGGGCAATTTAGAGTGACCAATTGACCTAAACCCCTGTTTGCATGTTTTTGGACCGTGGGAGGAAGCCGGAGTACCCGGAGAGAACCCACGCAGGCACAGGGAGAACATGCAAACTCCACACAGAAACGTCCTGAGCCGGGAATCGAACCCAGGACCTTCTTGCTGTGAAGCGACAGCGCTAACCACTACACCACTGTGCCGCCCTCTATTAAACACATGAAGCATGTAATACACTTCACAGTCATGAAAAGTAACGTTAGAGAAGGAATTCTAACTGTAAATTAAAAGAAAACGTAATATGTTCTGTAACGAATAGAAAGACCCTTTAGGAACAGATCATTATTACTCTAACACTGTAGCAATGAGCTTAAAAAATATCTGATTAATGTGTCAGACCACTGCTACAAACACTGAGTTTGGTAATTACAGTGCACTGACAGTGTGGCAGATGTATTCGACTACACTAGTCTGAAATGTTTCTTAGCAAGAATACATGTAGATACAGCCACATGAAGTCGGGTAATCCACCAAAATCATAAAACATTAAAACAGTGCGAGTCACTGCTGCCGTCTGACAGAGGCTATGGCGTTGGCTCGCTGCGTGGCGAGTCTTCGACAGTGCATGTAGACATATAAGGGATGGATGAAGGCGAGCAGGCTGAGCAGCGTCAGACCAATGTTCACCTGCAGACACATGAGGGGGAAACAGCAAAAGGAGAGTGGACACATAAAGGTGAAGATCACAGAAAAGGAAGGACCAGATTACATAAATTGGGTTGGATTTACAGTTGTGCTCACATATAAGGGGTCTCCGTCCAGAACTCCTTTCACCAAGGAGAAGCAGGGATACTGCAGCACAGAAAACACCGCAGACAGAGCCAGGACCATACCATACAGCTTCCCAAAGTGGCATGATGGGAAGCTACACATACACACAAAAACAGAAAGTGATGACAAAGACAAAGTAGGGATAAGAGAGTTGAGTGGGCAGAAAAGGTGAGTTATACAGGCATTAACAGCATTAACACTCATGTAAAACTTAAAACAGGAATTCACTCCTGAGAGACATTGTCAAGCCTAAAAATATTAAATTCAAATTTTCTGACTAGCTACTAACCTATCAAAGTAAGGGAACTGCATTACTACTGCTATAGTTCATGATTATTTTTATACATAATTACAGTATATATTAATCTGATTGCATTTGTCTATAGTATATAAGTGTGCGTATTTATATACAGTATGTAATGTATGTATGGATATATGTATATGCATGTATGCACATGTGTTTTTGTATGAGTATAAATAAATAAGGATATAGGAACCAGTGAAAAATGTTAGTGGCATCTGATAAATGGTCACATAAAGACAGTTCAAAATGGTGATGAACTGTATTATTAGGTGAACATGAATATTGGCAAAACAAAATTAGGTTGGGGCGGATTTTTATAGGAAAGTTATCTTGCTTTGTTGGTATTTTGGGAGAGGAAGTAAAGAACACAGAGTTATATAAGAAGTATGATGCGTATGAACAAAAAGCTTAACTGATTTCACGAAGAGCCTTTCACACCGGCCTAAAATCCTATTGTACTGTGACTTCACAATATGTAAATTTCAACGTGACCTTGGCCTTTTACCTCCAAAATCTAATCAATGCCTCTTTGGGTCAAAGTGGACATTCATGCAAAGTTTGAAGAAATCCCCTAAAGGGTTCTTGAGCTATCAAAAACAAAAGAATGGCCGGATGACGTACGGACATAAGGACAAACAACCCGTGCAGGCACAACAACATAGGTATATGTACTTCAAGATATCAAATTTATGTGACGTTACAAAAACTTGCTCAGGCTCAAAGGGTCCTCTACGCGTGTATCTGTGTGTTGAATACTCACGCCACACTGATGAACGCCGCGTTGCCTCCATACAGGAAGGAGCGGTTGACCACCTGCAGGATGAAGGTGGCGTACTGGAGCGGCAGGTACGGGGTGGTGGCGCACACAGAGAACAACAGGCACTGCAGCGCCGTCAGGAAGAGGGAAAGGACCGAGGCTCGCAGATCAGCCTCCTGCTCACGCTCACCTACGAACGCATGGATAAAAATCTGAACAAGTGTGTTCAGAGAGAACACACGCACCAGCTATTGCTTCCCGTTGGCGTGCAGCAAAGCAATGACAAAACCAGAGCCAAACATCTTGTATGTGTGTGACGGAAATTTCCATTTTATACTATCCATATGTATCCTCATATAAACTTTTGCATTATTGTACCCTGAGATGACATTTTGTACTCAAATCATGTAACCCTTGTATAACCTCTCATGCTATTGTGACTGATTGCTCAACTTTGGAAAATCACACGCTTGCAGTAGTTACTGTTATCAAGATACCACCTGGGAACCGAAGGAGCGGACCTCGAGATGACAGCCTCCCTTTCCTGGATGCTGATTATACGCAAGGGCGGTTATCTTCCCATAAATAAGTAGACTCACAAATCACGACAGTTCCATAACACACCTACTCTATTCTGTTTGATGTCACATGCACGCTCACACGCATCACACATAGACACTGATTCATTATCACACATAAATACACCCCGACTCCAAACACTCGACGGAACACTCTGCTCTCAGCCCGCCGACTGTAGACCTGTTTCCCCGTTTGCACTTGGCAATAAACCATCCAGCTTGCAACTGACTGGTCCGAGTCTTCTGGTTCTTTCCTCTCCTACAGATTGATTTCAGCTCAACCTAGAACAAAACGACAACTAAAACGCTTGTGACAAAGCCTCCGTCACATGTCCACACATGGCTGATTCAGGTTCACCAGTAGTTAACAGTGATAGGTTCCCTTGACTGTGCTTCAATCATTTTTATTCAGCTGGCTTTTCAAATACTGAACAGATTTTTTCCATTTTGAAAACAGTTGTTTCTTATATAAATAATTTAGGGATGAGTTATTGTTCTCATGGTTTATTACATGATTTATGGTTTCTGTTATTGTTACTATGGTTACTGTCTATTTTTTTTTTAAATGCTGGTTTTCCATTCAAGCTAGAAAAAACAAATACTGCAAAGTTTATCTCTATATTAGATCATAGTGATGGGAATTATATCCATGTAACTTAATGGTTACTTATTAAATTCTTGACATGATGCTACAGTATATTTTGTAACATTTGCAGGTTCACACATTCAACATTTTATTTTATATGAATCTGTAGGATGGTTCTTTCTATACTAGAGGAGAAAAATACACACATTCCATTTTACTGATAAGGCTCTATTATCTGCCTCTTTCTCCACTGTTTTATCTTCTCAATATATCAAGTATAGCACTAGATCTACCAACAGATTATTTACCTTAGAAGCACTTCTTTCTTCAGTGAAAATACAGAAAGACCGCACTCAGTTTGTCATTACCTGCAACCTGAGGTTTGCCCTTGTGTCTGTCCATGATGAGGCCGTTCCAGGGAGCGCACAGAACGCCAAACAGCTGTGTGATGGCAAAAGCATTGATGTACTGGTTCACTGTGGCAACGCAAACAAGGAGAGGTTGACAAAATGTCAGATAAAATGTCAGAAAAGGAGCCAGAAGTTTCTGTCTGTGCAGTATATTTCAAAATGTAGCCCTGAAAACTAGTGACGCCTTTAAGACAGATTGAGAGGCAGAGCTGGGTGAAGAGTTACCGGAGGATATCTGGGATAAAAGCTTGAAATGTGTGCGAACATGTTTGATTAATGGACGTCATATTACAATTGAAAATATTGCACATACTGTGGGGTTGAAATGAAACCTGATCACCTGAGTATCAGCGGGGCTGAAAATGTGCCAGTGGCTCAATGCCTTTTGTCTTAAGGGCTAATTGCTGCTTTCAAACCTCACTTGAGTAATTTGATTTGGCAACCATTGATCGTTGATACCTTTTTTGCAGAGCTAAAACAACCAACTAAACTTTGCACATGCAATTCCAGCTAGCATTTCTTGGGATGGGTAGGGGGGGGGGTTCAGTCTGTTCTTGCTTTTACTCTGTTAAGAAGACATTTTCTGCTTCCTCTTCACTGAATACGAACGCGATGTCATACCTTTAACAGAGTGTTAATTGCTAAAAGAAACAGGAAAAATGTTTAAGTGGCTGCTATGTTACACTCTCTTTGCCTTAATAAACCTATTTCAAACAGTAAAAAAGAAAAGAAAAGCAGGCGAAAGTCATACAAGAACAAACAATACTCAGTCAGCCCTTCTTGGCTGAACCTAAGTTAACTCGACTGAGGGGAGGGTGATACCGGTTTATTAGTAATTTAGTAATGAGGATAAATGCCTCTCAGACATGTACACCCTGATGTAGTGCACTGTGTGTGTTTACCCAGCGATGGTTCTCCCCTTGTCAGGTGCTGCAGCATGGGGTTGAGCGTGCCAATGAAGAAGTAGTGTCTGAGCTGCATCACCGACAGCCACAGCAGATGCCACAGGAAGAACCAGGACAGAATGCACTCGCGGAATGTTTTCTCTGATAGAGACAAAGGGAGGAAATACACCTTACTGGAGTCCGGTGGATCCTAATGTGCTTGAACTTGCGCAACACTCACTCACCTTTTTTCACAGTTGCCCCGCTGCTGAGAGCCATTTCCTTTGGCTTCTGTGTGGTTTCTTTGTCAGCTTTCTGCTCAGAGCTCAGAGTGTTTGATTTCCCACAAGTTATCCTGGCAGAGGTCAAAGGTCACACATTGATGTGGTTATTGTGTTTGTGTGGTTCATTGATATACAGTTTTTAGAGTAAATAACTATTAAGTCTTTTAGAATGTTTCAAAGCAATGCTGATGATGTGAAAATAAACTGTGCTGCTAAGAAGAAAACCAAAAAAGACATCCTTGTTTGCCTTTCAATAGCTTTTGTTATATATTGTTTGAAATGGACATATTCATTTATGTACAGAAGTATTTGGGCAATGACACAGGTTTTATAATTTTGTCCCTGTACAAACAATCAAGAAGTGATTTAAGTGTCAACTTTCAGCTTTTTTTTTTTTTTAAGAGGTTTCACAAAAATATGGCATTTACTGTTTAGGAATTATAGCCATTTCATACAGAGTACCTCCATTTCCAGGGGCTCAAAAGTATTTGGACAATTGACCGACAAGCATTCCCATGGCCGAGTGTGGTTCGTTCTCTCGTTACTTCAAAACAAATGAGGCAGATAAAAGATCTGGAGTTGATTTCAGGTGTTGAATTGGCATTTCACAGCTGTTTGCCTGCGGCTATCATTATGAAGTCCAAACATGTATCAATGCAAGTGAAGGAAGCCATCATTAGACTGAAAAAAACTAAATAAATCTATCAAAGATATAGCAAAAACATTTAACAATTTGGTACATTTTTAAAAAGAAAGAATCAACAACAGCTCAACAACATTAAAAGGGCTAGAAGACCACAGAAGCAAAAACTGAAGTGGACGATCACAGAATCCTTTCTGTTGTGAAGAAAAACCCCTTCATAGCAGGGACACAAGCCAAGAATACTCTGCAGTAGGAAGGCGTATCATTTTCCAAGTCTATAATCAAGAGGCACCTTCATGAATATAGTACAGATGGTTTACAACAAGGTGCGAAACACTGATAACATTCAAGAACAGGAAGGGCAGCAGATCCTTTGGACAGATGAAACCAAGATTAACTTGTGTCAGAATGTTGGGAAGACAAAAGTCAGGAGAAGGAAAGGATCAGTTCATGATCCAAAGCACGGATGGAAGTGGAGGTGGAGCTGGAGGCAGAGTTATGGGATGGGCACATATGGCTGCTAATGGAACGGACTCACCGCTGTTTATTGACGATATGACTGCAGACAGAAGTAATGAGATAAATTCTGAGGGGTATATAGCAATAGCCCCTGCTCACATTCAACCAAATATACAAAACTGATAGAATGGCTCTTCACATTGCAGATGGATAATGACCCTAAATATACTGCAAAAGCAACTCAAGACTGTTTGAAGGCAAAGAAATAGAGTATTCTTCAATGGCCAAGTCAGTCACCTGATCTCAACCCAACAGAGCAGCTTTTCAGTTACTGAAGACAAAACTGAAGGCAGAAACACCCACAAACAAGCATCAACTGAAGGTGGCTACAGTGAAGGCCTGGCTAAGCGTCTCCAGGGAGGAAACTCAGAATCTGGTGATGTCCATGGGCTCCAGACTTCAGGCACTCATTGACTGCAAAGTGTTTTCATACTAGTATTAAAAACTATGGTTATGTTTACAATTATTTTACTTTCCTTAAAAACTTTTAAAAGTTTTTAGGAAAATGGAGGTATTCTGCATAAAATGGCTGTAATTCCTAAACATTAAATGCCATATTTTTGTGAAACCTATTAAATTAAAACTGAACGTCACTGCAGTCACATCTTGGGTGTTTTACCTTGAATCAATTGTGGTTTATTGAGGCACAATGTTAAAAAGTTAAAACAAAACATGTCATTGTCCAAATAATGGACAACTGTATGTAAAGGGAGCATAAATAAGCTTTAAATCTTTTTTTGTGCTGTACACACTATTATAACTGTGATATTTTTAATTTTTCAGAAATAAACAATTGAAAACATTTATAAATTTGTTTTTTGCTGTTGTTTTCTTTAAATAACAACAATAAAGGAGCCTCATTTGCCTTGTGTACATCCCTGAAACATGCAGGAGGTGCTGATGTGTGTGTGTTTGTTTGCTGGGGGGTTCGTACCCGTACGTGTAGTTATCAGGCAGCGGGTAGGGGATGAATTTCCTGGGCATCAGGAAGAACGTCCTGAGTAGGTGAATGATGCTGCAGGCGGACAGGAAGAGGAAGGAAGCCTGGAGAGAGACGCCAGACTCGTGCAACAACTGCAGGAAGATGGGGTGGAGATCATGAGTGTCCTGGCAGGTTTCATTCAAGAGAGCAGCGGTCGAACGTTTCTCACCTTGATGACGAGGAACAGTGCCGAAGAAGAGTCGAAGGCTCCGTTATAGAGAGTGATGATGGTGGAGCGGCGTGAGCCAAACAGGTTTCCTACCTGTAGGAGGGACATTTATCAGAACAAATGAATGTTGACAGTTGCATCCATATTTCTGTCATTTAAAGTAAAATTATTTGGCTGTTTGGCTGTGAGGATGTTAGACTTCACATTTTCCCTGAGAGACTTTTGGGTGATTTTAGTCAGACTGAGGAACAGTTCCACTCTCTGTTTTTTCACTTGTGAGCGTGTCTAATGAAGACCTGAGGGCAGAAATGTTTTATTGGTTTAATAAAAAGGGTTCAAACAACTCTAAGTGAAAGCTTGGTCATTCTGAAAAGGAATTTCTTGAAAAATTGGTTACAGAATGAGTGACTGGTTCTAAAACTGTTTGCTACATTAACTTTGGTGACAGAGGACATATGGTATATCAGAAATAGTTCATGAGTGGATCTGTCTATTTGAAAATGTTAACTAAATCGGGAAGAAAATACTTCAACATCATAGTTTGGAGTTTAAAATTTCTCTATCATGAATACACATTTTTATATCGTTTTTTTAAGGTTTTTTTGTCTGGGTTTTTTTTATAAACTTGGAGGCTGCTGAATTTCTTAGATTCCTCTAACGCCCTCACCACGAGATTTTCTACAAGCTAGCTTGTAAGATAACCAGAATTACAAGCTAGACGGAGTTTTAACCTGTTTCTAACCACAGAAAATCTAACAGATCATTTTTTTCTTCTTAGCAGAATTACATAAGTATTTAGTAGACACACAAACAGTAAAGTTCTAAGTTTAAATGTTAGGATATGGGACTCTAATTACCATTACCACCAAGGAGGCAATGTTTTTAATTCAGTTTCTTTGTTTGTTTTTAAGCAGCCTACCATCCACACTTTTGTATACTGCACACTCATTATTTTGGGGGTTTTGCGCCACAGTCCTGTGTCACCGGGGTTCAGTGCATTCACTACTACTCCACGAGGAACAGACTATGATTTGGATGATTTCGATATGCCAAACGTTGCTTCCATTTCCAACAGATTTCTGTGAGGCTTTTTTTTAAATACAGTTTACAGAGGAAAAAATACAGAATTGAGAAAATAATGGGCAAAAATATCCCTTTTCTAATGTGAGTTTTTGCTTCTGTACCTGCATGTTGGTGATCAGAAACATGATGCCACCCACTGCCAGGACGGAAAGAGCTGGGAAAAGCAGGCTGGACGATGCTGGCAGGTAAAAAAAAGAGAAAAAGAAAAAAGAAAAAAGAAAATGAGCATCTGCAACTGTAACATCAGTCTTTGTTTGTTTTTTTAATTCAGAGATAAAGGTTTGGAAGAGGTCAAAACAACAACAGACAAAAATGCTCTTTCACCTGGAGTGGCAAAGGCCAGCATCAAGGTGCCCATGGTGTAAAGACATCTGATGGGGAAAAGAAACTCATCTTATTGACAAAGTGTGGACTTTGCAGGCTTGACAAAAAGACGTTAACTGTTTTCAAGGACATTTGCTTACAAAAGAAAGAATGTGAGATGGAATGTGAGAAGGAAATATGTCATTTAACATTTTCAACAATAGAAATACATTAATTATAATTTAAAAGCCATAGAAAACACTCATTACCCTGCTGGGGTTTTGAGAAATTCCCTTTAGTTTCCATCTCTTGCCCCTAAGAAACATCTCTTCTCATCTCCACATATCCCCCCCCTATAATCATTTGCATTCCTTGGCCTTTTATTTTTTCCCACCACCCTCTTTTAGTTGAATCATATGGATGGCATTAGCACCAGTTTGTTATTGTGGATTAAGATATAGCTGGGATAGCAACAGGGTCGGCATGCGCGTGTAATGCGAAAGGGGGTAGGGAGGACTTCATGGTAGCAGGGTCTGAATATCTGCACCAACACATAAAATCATATTTCTTTCTCACAATTCTTGTGGTAGTCTTGTGATTGTCTGCTGCAGCCCAGGACATCTTGTTATCTTCTGCCTTACTGCTGCTGAAAGTTATTGCAAAAACTAAATCTCCCAAAAGAGTAAAGGTCTTAAAGAAAAATATATATAGACAAACAAGATTTCTTGGTTTTTTAGGGAAGTTTTTAAGGAGTTTTTTTTTTTTAGACTTTTACTGAATTTCTTTGGTCTGCAAAGCTAAATCTGAAAAATTCTAAGAGAAAGAACATAAAAAGCACTTTTGAAGTTAGCAAAAATATAAACAACCCCTAACTTTTAGTATATTTGAATTTGTACATGCATTGGTGGTATCAGAATTAATAAAATGTGACTGGAGTCAATCCGCATCTTGAATGTGTGCAATCTTTTATGTTGCCGAATTAGATTATAATTAAAAACAGTCAAATTGTTTCTGAATTAAACCATCCCACCACAGTTAGTGCACAGAGAGCAAAAAACCTGGCAGCTGAAGCTCAATGTCGGTTTTCATTTTATTACCCGTTTTGCCCGCCCTGGGCTTTTAATTTCTACTATTTTGGGTTGGGAAATTGCTTAGGAATACCATAAATTAAGGTTCTTGTTGGACTCACATTGCAACGAGGCGAGTCACTGTGGTACCAAAGCGGTCAAAGAGGAAACCGCTGAGGAGGGTCATGAAATTGTTCATGAAGGAGGCAATGGTGAAAACGAGCGAGAACCGTTCATCCTGCCCGCTGCAATCTGCAGACACACGAGGAGTTAATGACAGAGCGAACCCATGTACATTTTGAAGTAGTCACACGTGGTGGAACTGAAGAGAAGAAACTGACCTAAGACCTGAGTCCCATTCACTCCCGTTGTGTTGACACACAGAGAGCTGAAGAAGCCATCTGACTTCAGGATGAAAACAAGCGAGGCCCAGCCGAACACGGCTCCAGCGAAGCACAGACACTCCACCAGGCCCGTGGCAAAGGTGATGCAGCGGCGCACGCTCAGGCTGATTCCAGACATGGTCCCACACTCTCACAGACCTGCAGAAAGTTCACAAAAACTGTTTTCACATATGTGGACTCACACACACACACACATGTGCCCAGGAGGCTTCTGTCACACCCCTGCCCAAAAAAGAAACAATAATCAGCGGGTTATGTTTTTTTTTCCTGGTAGCTACAGAGAAGATGACATGTTTACATGAACCTATTCTGCAAATTTAAAGCAGCGACATTCCTGGTGCAGTATGTCCTGCTTCAGTCTAGTAAACACTCACAGCAGAGTACTCACAGTGCAGCGCTGCAGGATCTTTCCAAAATGTGCCCACAAACCAAACCTCTCTGCTGTCGCCCTTCTTTTCTTTATATAGGCCTGCTCTTCCTTCCTCTTCCTCAATCGCTCACTCTCATTCCCTCCCAAATTATTTTTTCTTTCTCTGCTCTGCGGAAGACAGAACGACAGAATCCCGTTTTTCAGCTAGCAGCTACAGGAAATAAACACTCCCACATTCCCACCAAGCCAGACAGCAGAGCCAAAAACTCTAAGGTTCATATTCCAGATGTGGATACTGGCTACAATGGTTTAACTAAGAAGTAATAATGAAACGGGATAACAACTAATGACAGTATCAAAATCAAACCAGCAGCATTAAACAATGTGTGACCAAGTCTCCCTGAACTGAAAAAAAATTGGCTATTTTTTGGAGGTGTTTTAAGTGTTGCTGAAGCTTGATGAAGTAAAAAGACTTCGCTAATAGTTGCTATCCCCTTTTTTCTTTGCTATCAACATGTAAGCTTATATTTGCAAAAGCGAGAATTTAAATTTGACGACGGGATGTGTCATAAGCTGTGAGGAATAAGGTTTTTCCGGAATCCTTGTTTGACAGACAAAATGAGGTGTATATGTTTCACTGTGGGATTTTGAGCCGGGCATCAATACTTAACGATATTTTTAAGGTATCAACCCAATTAACTCCTTGTAAAATCAAAGTTTTTTCTGGTCAAAATGTACTTGTATTCAATTCTTCTGCAAAAATATCCCAAACATCTGTCTTAAGCATTTTTTATACGAAAATACAAACCCTGAGACCAGATCAGGCCAAAGACTGTGATAAATTTAATCATCAAAACATGTGATAGGATGCAGGTTTATCCATTCAAATTGAACTCTTATAATAAAGCATACATTAAATTCCACATTTTTCAACAGTTCCAAGGAGAGTGGAAAAGGACAGCGCAGCTCATTAAAACACAAGTTCAATTACAGCCATGTCATCAAACACTCAAGATGTGATATCAAATTAACGCCGAACAACTCAAAGGACTATTCTCGTTTGACGTAACAAAGATTTCAGTGACTTCATTTCCTTTCCTTTGATTTACTAGAATGAATGAATGAATGAATGAATGATTTCATGGATGAGGAGGCAAAACAGTTTCAATGTCATGGCTGCAAAAGGAGCCATGTATTCCAGTAGATGTTGTCTCTGTGTTGGTCTGCATGCAGTGTATTATGTCACTGTTGCTATGGCAAAAGAGCCATCAGATAATGTTCATTGGGAAGATGAGATATCTGGCACAATGTTTCAGGTTCAATCACTTTGCAGCTGTTTTGTCTTTCAGTGAAAGGCAAAGGTTGCTGAGAGACAGTAATCTGTCTGGTAGTCTTTTTTTAACAGCAAAACCACACCATGAGATCTCTGAATTCACCATGAACGTGACCTGATCACAAGACAGCTTTTCTTACACAAATACACTGACAGTTACGTAAGCCCGTATTTTACTTCCTGAAAGCAATGACCCAGAATAATCAAACCCCTATATATGTTATGTGGTCTGTTTTACCCGATCAGCACATGTGATTTCTCTATTGTCCCAACATAAACCACAGTTTAAAACTGCAGGTATGACCAAATCGCAAGCTGTTGTAGCAATAACACAGAGGTACACGGAGAGAACAGAGTTAAAGTTTTGTGGAAAGTGCTGAATCTTAACTCTGTGCCACTTTTTGTTTGGTGATGATATATTACATAAAATAAAATTCAAAATACATATGAAAAGTATAAAACATGATAGTATACATTTATGCACATGAAAGTAGACATTACTTATCTGTGGAAAAAAGCATGCAAAATGGAATGGAGCACACATAACATTTATTTATTTATTTATTTTCTCTTGCCTGTCCTGCATGCCAGAATGGGGACCTGGATGCTTTGTTGTGCCAAACTGATTTTGCTTTGACATAGAGTCTTCTTGTTGTATACGTTAAATTGATTTCATTTACTGTTACATGTAGTAACTGGACGGGACGGGACGGGTTGGGTCAGGGTAGGTGGGTATGTTTGCATGCATGTAGAAGTCCATCAAGGAATGTAGTTGAAAGCAGGAGTGGAAAGCGAGAGTCAGGAAGGAACAAAGCAGCCAAAGCCGCCTGCAGCCCTCCAAGGCAAAGCCCCCGGAGTGTGGCTATGTCCCCACCCAAGGGAGGATGGCAGGGGGGGCCACAGCGGGAGGGGAGAGGGCCATCCTGCCAGAGGCAAGTTCACCAAGCGTGGGCAAAGCCTGGCCCTTAAGGTCCAACGAGCCCGAAGCCCACCCGAAGCGTCCTGGGCGAGCCACCCACCCTGACAGCACCAAGCATGCAGCCGGTTTGAGGCAGCAAAGGGAAGTGGCACAGGCAGGAGAGGAATCAACAGGCCCCAGACCCACCCTTACATACACGCAGAGACATACTGACACACACACACTGATCCCCAAAGATTGCAGTGAGGTGGATATGAGGTGTGTGGTGAACTCGGGTGCGGATAAAATTGAATGATCAGGTGTAGACGCCCTGCTGCTGGTAGACAGCGGAGTTCTCTGTATGACCATGACCATGCATTAAAATCAGGGGAGAGTCAGCTGAGCAGGCAGGGGGGAGAGCGAGGGCACATGTGCAGTCCCACCCTCCATATGACTATCCCCCAAGGCCCTAGTGATGTGGGGGGGGGGGGGGGGGGGGGCGGGAAATCCTAGAGCCAGCTTCCTGACTGGCGCCAGTATTCACCCCAGTCTCCCATGACCCGCTCCCAGGCAGGGAACTGGGACCGGTCAAAACAGATCATAATTATGCAAAGAATTTGAATTCTACATATTGTGTTATAAGTATGCAAAGTGACTGCTCTCTGTAGGAATACACTTTGACAGAGGTGATGAAAGCCCACCCCCACTAAAATACGAACAAAATATGACCAAATGAGGGAATGACTGTACCCCTTAGGTACAAGTTTGTCTTCATCTCGTCTTGGTGATATGTTTAACATGTTTGGTAGAGCGAGAGTGAGTGAGTGTCGACAAAGTTGACTGAAAGCAAAAGCAGAAGTTAGTGCCAATTTTAATAACATTTGGGACCGTTTGTACAATGTGAATAAAAACAGAATACAGTGATTTGCAAATCGATTTCAACCTATATTCACAAAGACAATTTAGTGTTCCAACTGATAAAATGTATTGTATTATGGGTAATATACACAAACGCTGCAAAACGCTCTTAAATAGTTGGGACACGGGTATGAAAAGACCCGGAAAGTGGTGAAAAGCTCAAAAACAGCTGCAACATTGCACGGGTAAGTAGGTTGATTGGTGACAGTTGCTACTACCATGATTAGGTAAAAAAGGAGACGGTTGCAGGAGGCTCTCCACTTTGTGAAAGACTGTGTGGACAAATAGTCCAACAGTTCATGAAAATGTTTCTCAACATGCTATTGCTCAGAATTGTGTGTGCGGGTGTGTGCCTATGTATGTATTTCTACCTTCGTAGACAAATTTCAACTTGAATCCAGTCTTATTAGGGGCAATCCTCACAACATAAATGTACTTTATGAAGGTTAAGGCAGTTTTAGAGTCAGGGTTACAATAAGGTTTACGTCAGGGTTAGGCATTTAGATGTGATAGTTACGGTTAGGGTTAAGGACCCAGGCGTGGATTGTCTCAAAGAATGAGTGTCCTCACAGAGACAGGTGGTAGCTAGCAGTCCAACACATCTTGCAATCATGCAGATATGAAAAAAAATGCCAATGTCAGCGACTTCTGTTGAGTCACATGCCATCATCCCTCCTCTTGTTTGCTTGGAACACGATGACAGTTCAGTGACGAAATACATCACAACTTCAATTTCTCCATCTCACTCACTGCTTCTTCTTTCTAAATATAGTGCACTGGAAGAGACAACCAACGTGTACGCTCAGCGTTTCCTTCTTCATTACAGCGTTTGCGTAACAGTTTGGCGTATTGTGTTTTACTTTGACTTGAACTGAACATATGTTACTGAACAGCTGGGCTGGTCAATACATACAATATATGTCATTATTGTGATATGAGAATATATATCGCCTTGGATTTTGGATATTACTATATTGTGATATTGCATAAGTGTTGGCTTTTCCTGGTTTTAGACTCAGCAACTCAATAAAATCAGATCATTTTCTGAACTTATCAGGGTGTTTTACCTGTTCTAATATATGCATTCACCCACATCAGCCCTTAAATCCATGTTAGTGATGATTATTTATCCAAACTCTTGTTTTGTTCATGTTTTGCCGAGGTGCCAAGAATCATCCCTGCAATAATGCTGCAGTATCAAGTATCAGTATCAAGATATATTGTCCAAAATATAGTGAAACTTGATTTTGGAGTCCACTCAGTGATTCCCCCTTGGATCCTCACTGGTGGAAATATAAGTATAAAAGAAGAATAAAATAAATTCTGAAGGACAAAAATACAGTTATATATACAAATACAATACTCTGTATAAAATGGCAGTAATTCCTACATTGTAAATGCCATATTTTTGTGAAAACCTCATAAATTAAAGCTGAAAGTCTGCACTTGGATCACATCTTGATTGTTTTCTTTCAACTCTATTATGTTGATGCGTAGAGGCAATAAGAAAAAACTGCGTCAGTCCAAATTCTTGTACATGTTCTGACCTTTGTCCACTATTGGCTTTTTCATTCCTACAATACTTGACATCATTATCTCCTCAGTCCTCTACAAATGATTAATCTTTTGTCAAAGCCTAGTGAGATAATGTTTAAATTGTGATTTCGGGCTATACAAATAAAATTTGATTGGATTTGATTTGATTTAATCTCAAAGCCAAAAAAAAAAGAAAAAGAAAAAAAACAAAAACAAAAAAACCCTTGAATGCTCCTGACTTAAAGACATAAAACCAGTGAGGACAAGTCACAGGTAGAAGTACTGCTCTATACTGGAGGACCACAGCACAAAATCACTTAAATCAAGCTGTACCACTGAATACAAACATTACACCAATCCAGTTTAACTAAAAATGTTTACTCAAATACATTGTGGAAGTGGGCTCCCTTAACATTTTAAGTTGACTGAATTTGGAACAACAAGCCGAATTAAAATGAATTCATAAAGAGGTAACACAATACGTGAATTTAAAAACTTAAGGTAGCCCGGATACAAACTTTTTAAGCTTAAGCTTAAAAAAGCCAAATAAAATGTTGTTGACGTTGAAATGTTGAGGTTTTTTATTATCCTATTTGTGGGACATAAAAAGCATTTTTTGGGGGGGTGTGCGTTTAAGTGTCACTTTGGGCTCTGTGCACTTTTGATTCCCACTATTTTCACCATTTTTGCAAAGCCAAACTGCTCTTTATCGGGAAAATACACAGCCTAAAGTTAAAAGTAACTTCCACTTAACTGTTGTAAAACAGTGTTTCATTCATGTAACAGAGTATCTTTAGAAACGGATATGAAGGCTTCCGCAATGCGATTCAGCCCCAGCTTATTAACTTCTTGGTGCATGTTGTGTAGCGGTGAATCCCACAAAAGCTGGCAGTCAGCCCTCCTTCTTGCTGTCTTCTCTGCAAGGTGGTGCAGGTGCTCATGCTGGGGTCTGCACAAACACCCGCTGCCCTCTGCGCTCCTCTGCAGGAGCCACACACAAGAGCCTCTTGATCTATTCTCAGTCTATAGCATACTGATGTGTACTTGACTTACCAGCAGTTATGGCCACCAACAGCGATCCCATCCACATATTGTCCGTTTCATACGGTTGACTACCAGCGGGCGGACCTACATGCTGCGGCCGCCGCTGCTGACAGCTTGGGCGTGACTCGGGGAGGCTCCTCAGCTCCCACGGCCCCGCCCACGAGGTCCAGGGGCCTCTTACGTCAAGCAACGCAGCTGGAAAACAGCCAGTATGACCAAATCCTAACATGAGCTGGGTCACACAATCTGGTTTCGTCACATTCGTTCGTCTTTTGAGGGAGCAAAATTCAATTTCTGTAGGACCCAGCGATCATCCATCATAACGGTTCTCCAGGTTCCACATGCGTCCCGGTGCCAACAGCGAAAGCATCAGTTCGTCTGATGGCGCCATCGTGCGACCAACTTGCAAAATTACATCTCTTTTAGAAAGCGCTACAGTTTATTTCATCATAAATAATTGTTAATTGATTGATAATGTAATCAAAACATTTTTCTTAGATGTCTGCAGCATGAGAAAATGTAAAACAATTTAAACTCCGTTTTCAAACTATGCAACATGCTTATACTTTCTTTACTTAACATCCACACATAGAGCCCTCATTGAAATCCCATCCGGGCACTGTAAGGTCTCCCAAACATTTTCATGGACATAAAAACCCACTGTTATGTCAAATGCATGTCAAGTACACTGGTGGCGATTGGAAATAGCGTTGCAAGCTGATGTTGTCAGCAGGAGGATTCGTGGCACACTTAAAAAGTCAAAACTCTCTGTCTAGACACACTGCAGTGAGTTTCTGAAAATCTTCTCAACGGACATGCGCTTTCATTGACCTAAAACAGAGTTTCTGTGTGTGCAGAAGAACAAAGCACAGAGATAAGCTTCCGTTTTGAAATATAGCCACCAACATGTGGACGAGACCTGTATTTGTCCTGAAAGGCTATGGGCCTTCATTGGTATCATTGGGAACACCTGTACTGAACCTGCTGTCTCTTGCCTAAATGACTGTTTAGAGAAAAGGCCTATTAATATCTAATTTATCCACATAGACACTTATAGAACAAAATATTTTGCAATGCACGAAATGCATTTATTCTTTGGAAAGTGCAGAATTTATTTTGTGTTTTCCAAATGAGTCCCCATAGTTCTTGGAGTGTATGTATGTGTTCTTGAACAGGATTTTACATTTTTTTCCATTGCGTGGAAGCTTTGAAGGCCATATTTTACGACAGAATGTGACTTATTTTAAATTAGACCAGTTTTCCATATCTGCTCGCATTTCCTTATAAAGCCCAAATAAATACAATGTTAGAGGAAAATGACATGGCTTATGCTCGAGTAACTTTAATGACTTATGCAAAGTGACGACATTGCGTCTGAACAGCTAGAGGAAAAGGAAAATAAAATGCAAACATTTCTGCAGTCAGTATCAAATGAGATTATTGAGGGAAGAGAACAGCTTTGTGCACCTGCACCAGGTTAGACTGATTGTTGAGGTTTACTCACCAGCAGCTGTCTGTCGTGAACTCATTAAGCTCTGATTGGTCAGTGTTGGGCTCTCACAATGTTTAAAATGAATCTCATTTCCCAGATTCAGCAGTGTTGGGTTTCCACCATGGTGACTGCACAGTTCTTCTCAGGGTAAGTGAATTTTTTTCTGTGTTTCTAGAAGCATCTTGTGTTTTCAATTTGAAGTCTTATTGGTCTTTTGTTCTAAAATGTTGTAGGGCTTTCCTCTTTGCTTTGCTAATTGTGGAGATATGCTGCTCACCTCTCAAAGGTAAAACAAGATCTCAAATTAAAATTTTTTTTTTTTTTTTTTTTTTATTTTACTATTTAAAAAGTTGAGTTAACTTTATTTTTCTATATGCAGGGAAAACTCCTGGTGGATATAATCGTGGTGGTGATGATGCTGCTCCAGCATTTGATATTAGCTATGGGGCACCCTGGAGTACGTATTCACCTGGGAATATTGAGCGTAAAGTTCCACAGGGTGTGTCATCAGCTTCTCAGCCTGTGCCACAAAAAGGACCAAGTGTCTCTCAGCCTGCTGTCCTGAGAAATGAAGCTGCAGCTGATGCCTACCAGCAATCTGGACAACCTGTCCAAGGGAGTCCAGTGAGGCAAAACCCAGCAATTGTTAAACAACCAAGACCTTTCCAATTGAGCCCACGAGGTAAGATTCTCACTGCTGCCTAGAAGGGAGGTTTGATGTGTTCTGCAGTAGTTGATTTGATCTCGCTTTAACACCACTGACATATCTAGATGGATTGCATAGTCTAGGCAGACTTCTAATTTTGTTTTCAGATGATGACTGGGCTATTGCACCTCTGGCATTCTCTGGAAGTGACAGAGCAAATGTTGATGAAGTGAGCCCACCTCTCCCAGGACCAGTGTACCAGGCAGGAGAGTTGTCCCAATATGAGGAAACAATGGAGAATGGTGCCTATGAGCAAGAGACGGAAGAACAAGGGTATCTTCCACCACCACTTCCTCCCATGATGGAGTCTGCTGGGCAAGGTTATGCCAGTTTGCCACGACCTCAACCCTGGGATTTCTATCCTTACTATGACTACATGTTCCTGACGGGCCAGTATCCTCCTGGCACATACAGCCATGCTAGCAGAAGTTATGAGCAAGGACATGACAGCTGGCAAGACCTCCACTATGTGAGGGAACACACTGGCCCTGCAGAGCAGCCGGAGACCATCACTGACACCGCAGCTCAACAGAGCTTTGATGCTCCCAAACGACCTTTGGGAAAGCCCATGGCTGGTTACAGACCGAGCAGTGCACAGCCACTCCCATCTGGTCCTTCCTATGGAAACGCAATGCAGGCACCAACCTACAGCCAAGGAGGGTACAATGTGGGCAAGGTACATTGACGAAAAGTGCAAATGTGGTGCCTATGAGCAAGAGACGGAAGAACAAGGGTATCTTCCTCCACCACCACCACTTCCTCCCATGATGGTGTCTGCTGGGCAAGGTTATGCCAGTTTGCCACGACCTCAACCCTGGGATTTCTATCCTTACTATGACTACATGTTCCTGACGGGCCAGTATCCTCCTGGCACATACAGCCATGCTAGCAGAAGTTATGAGCAAGGACATGACAGCTGGCAAGACCTCCACTATGTGAGAGAACACACTGGCCCTGCAGAGCAGCCGGAGACCATCACTGACACCGCAGCTCAACAGAGCTTTGATGCTCCCAAACGACCTTTGGGAAAGCCCATGGCTGGTTACAGACCGAGCAGTGCACAGCCACTCCCATCTGGTCCTTCCTATGGAAACGCAATGCAGGCACCAACCTACAGCCAAGGAGGGTACAATGTGGGCAAGGTACATTGACGAAAAGTGCAAATGACATGTACTCTGGTAACTTTACCCGACTTTTCCCCTCTGTCTTTCAGGTTTGATACGATCCTTACAGCACAAGAATTCTGAATTCAATAAACTAGTTAAATATTACTTCATGTGTACTTCCTTTTGTGCCCAACATCCACTGCAGTTCTACACTGAATTTGTCACTGCAAGGGTGACTAAAGGAAGTCTAACAATTTCTAGCTTTATCCTAAACTACAAAAGTGCCCGACTTCATTGTCTTACATAAACAGGATTAAATCTTGATACCTTCAAGCATCCAGGATATTGCACCATAGGTAAACTGGGTTTGCAGTAAGTCACTTCCTTGAAACTTTATACCCAGCAAAAATACTTGGGGTCCCATTTTTGAAACATGGCAGCGTAAGCACAGTAATGTTGCTACAGTTGCAGTGAGGTGCTCAAACAGCTGTCTTTACACAGCTTTGTCCTGCACTCCTTCCTCACTTTATTCTTGATACCTTCAAGCATCCAGGATATTGCACCATAGGTAAACTGGGTTTGCAGTAAGTCACTTCCTTGAAACTTTATACCCAGCAAAAATACTTGGGGTCCCATTTTTGAAACATGGCAGCGTAAGCACAGTAATGTTGCAGTGAGGTGCTCAAATGGCTGTCTTTACACAGCTTTGTCCTGCACTCCTTCCTCACTGATAAAACACGTCATAGTTTTAGTACTAAATACAAACGCACGCCCAGGCTCCACATGAGCCAATGAGTGTATCCTGTTTTAATTTAAGAGTATTGACACAAGTTTATTCAGTGGAAAAATGAATGGGAAATCATAACACTGACGTAAAGACTTAATGGAAGCTAACTGAGGCCAGTGGGTGCTAACTGAAGATAACGGGAGTTAAATCAAGCAAACTAAAGCTAAGGACACACAGCACAAAAGTCTTTGTGGACATTTGACCTTGATGTGACTTGAACAGACTTCTCATCTGGAGTCAGGTGCACTACCAGTGTGCTCCAAGGTCTGCAGCCCTTTTCACTAGAGCACTTGGATATAATGCAGTACAAAAGCCTTATAGAATTCTTCTGTCGCACAAAATGCAACAGCTACGCTAAAGAGGGGGGGGCGCACACACAAGATGTTTTTGTCATATTTATAGCCCTAGACTTTTAGAAGGATGTGGAGGGCAGGAGATAACGACAGAGTGGGAATAAAAATAGACAATTATTCTGAAATGAGTGAGTGTTGAATGAGTAGATGCACTGTTTGTCGATTCCGAGGGGAAACCTGGACCAGCAGATACTTGTTTAACCAGAAATCCACTTCATGCGTTGAAGCCATCCAAACACTTTTATAGTAAGGTGGAGCAGAAAAGAGATACAGAAGGAAATGGGACCTGGTCTGTAAAGGAGGACAGACAGTCAGATGGCAGAAAAATAAAGGAGAAACAAAGACAATACTTGCAAAGTTGTGTATAATCATTCATGAAAATTACTAAAAAAAAAAAAATGGGGATGGGAAAGGTTGCAATTTTACAACAGAGTATGAGAAGATATATTTCCTGGCTCACTTCATGTTGATTAGCAGGGTTATTCCTGGCTCGTCACAGAGTGATGTCTTTGGCCGCTCAGTCCACCACGTGTCCACCACCTCAGTGTTTGACAACCTGAGAATGAGACTCAACAATCAACTACACATTGCACCTTTAATACGGGAGTTTCAGTTTCACATGTTTGGGAAGTATAAAACTTCAGCTAGATTTTCATTAGCGTAGCTCAGCATAAAGAGTAGAAATGGGTAAATCTTGTAGCTTGGCTACGTTCAAAGGCAGCAAGATTTCTCTGTCAGCACCTTTTAAAGGTGTAATGTGTAAAATAGCTGTTAACATATTATTGTGTATCTTGTTTAGTCAAAAAGCACTTTATTTTTTTAAAGGGAGAATTGCCCTTGCCCTTGCCAGGCTGCAAGCTGACTAAATTGGCAGTTGAAAAGTTAAGCTAACTTTAGAGTCATGAGTTTCACTGAACTCTTGGCAGCTGGGACACTAACTAACTTTAAATTTGATCGACATCATTTCATATCATAAAAAAGAGGGTGTCAGAAGTACGTTTAATCGACTGCGAGTGTATTGCACTGTATTTGTGTGTACAGCCATGGTTTCCACAACAGACGCAGCTGTCCAGCCCGGTGGACTGCGCCTATGTCACTGCAGCTCTATTTCAGGACCCCGCGTTGTTCAAAAGGTCAGATAAAGTGAGCATAGGCATCCTCACAAAGCAGAGGGCGGGGTGTCGGGTGAACAGGGTTGAAGGCGGATGTCCACAAACCGATGCACACATCTCAAACACGGGACAGTGTTGACAGCGTTGGGGAGAGAGGCAGACGGGAAAGCAAAGTAAAGCAGTGAGACGCACAGAGAGACACAGACAAAAAGCGTGGTTCCTGTTGTGAGGACACCTTTAACTGAATAAAAACTGTCTAAGTAAGACAGAATAAAAGCCCATTTGTGGACGTCATGGATGGAGATTCACCGAGTCAAGAGGCATCAGAGTCAGAGACGACCAGTCCGACTGATAAAAACAACAACAACCAGGTTTGTGTTTTCTATGTACATGTTATAATATAATCCAGTAAAACAAAATCAGCCATTTGTGAGAACCATAATTATGACTCTTATCAGGCATATGAATATTTACGGCCGTGGCAGGTGTTTGGACAAGAGTGAGAAGGCTGTGTGACACCTGTTTTTACTCCTGGCCCGAGAATGTAACACACACAAACACACACACACACATAAATTAAAACAATGGTCATGTGCGCACACACACACACAAACACACATGGTGGAGTGTCCTATTCCCTCTGATGAGTCACCACTCAGAGGACTACCAGCATTTCAATTGTAATTAATATCTAAAATGAGATTGGTGCATGGCACATTTTTTTTGAACGAGATCAGAATTTACAGAAGATTTTCATAAAGCTTCAACAGCACAGCACTCACGCTATAAGAAATCCTTTCCTATGATATTTAAAAAGCTTTTTAATTCTAAGTTGAGGTTTGCCTGTAGTTCAAGTTCAGTTGTAATTTAAAAAAAAACCACACCAACATATTTTAGATTTGAGAGAGCTTCTGTTCTCATGTAACGTCGTCTTCTTCAGTTCTAGGAACATACAATCCCTGGAGTAAAGTGCAGACACTAATTTTAGTGCATCGCACATAACATTAGCTTTCAAACAGAAGGCATGCTCACTGGATCAGTTTAATCAACTTCTTTGAACCAGTTAAGCTGGAAGTTGCATTGGTCTTAGTAAGATTCAAGCAGGGAGAAGCAGGTTAACAATAGGATATAGTCAGCTCACACTCACCTTACAGTCTAATCAAAACTGATGTAATTTTAGATTTCAGGGGGAAAATATTAGGCAACTCCTTGTCCAAACACAAGAATGTCTAAAGTGCTTCAGCGACAAAGGTTCTAATTTGAATTTAAGTGGACACTGGTTACCACTGTCGCCTCACAGCAAGAAGGTCCTGGGTTCGATTCCCGATTTAATGATCCCCGAACATTAAAATTAAACCCATCATTTAAACCTTCTTTTACCTGTTTTGGTTTGTTTGTGAGCAGGATTATGCAAAAATTACCAAATGGATTTTAACCAAGCTTGAGGGAAGGACTGTGGACCCGGATAAAGGGACGGATACAGGGACTTTAGTTTTATGGAGATTGATGATCCTTAGCGAGGGTCACTCTTGTGCCTCTATTGTTGTGCGTTCTATAATGTGGCACACATTTCCAGTGGGAGACAGAATGTGTTGGCTACAGACAAAGGGATGTCCCTGAAGCTGACATCATCCGGGTGGCAGCATTTTCCTCCCAAACTTGTATGTACAACTAATGCGCCCCCATACCCTGTACCCTCGCAGGTGCTGGCCTTGTGTTGGCAACAATCATATCAGTCTTTATTTCAGCCCTGAAGATGTAACGGCCATTTTTCCCCCAACACAATCTGACTCGGTGGACCACAACACACACTTTTTATTTTATGTTGAGCTGGAGTCAAGTGGAATAGGTGGCATTTCTGGATCCCCTTAATATATACATATATAGCCCTTTGCTCTGCAGGGTAGAGTCATTACTTAAATTTCTAGAAACAGACAATCATCGTTCAAACTGTTCCCAAGTCAGAAATCACATCTCTAAAATCATTTCAATTCCTCCTGATTCTCTTAATCTTTCAACATTATGGATTGTAGGTGATGACCTACCTTGTTTTTTTTTTGTTGTTGTTTTGTTTTTGTGCATCGATACACATTCCTCTTAAACTGCTCTACTATATTTTCTGGGTTCACAAAGTGGTCACTCCTGCCTGATCCTAGGGAATAACTGGCAACAACCTGTTAACAATTAAGTCCAAGCTAATCAGTGCTTGTACACTAATTCACATTTCTAGTTGCCCCCATGCCTCAAAAATCATGGACCAAAAAAAGGATATTAATTATAATATCTTTCTGTCTTCTATCAATAATGTCAAAACAAAGATTATCAAATTGCGTTGTTTTATTTGCACTGTACACAACATCTCTGCATGTTTGATTTCAGAGTTGTAACTGAATGATTGAATGGGTGATTGAGTCAGAGCAAAGAATATTTTATGTGGATTTTCCTACATTACTTATTTTAAATGCTCTAGCACGTTGATGAGTCGATGAATAGGTGACATTTCCCTTAATCTCATTGGAAAATGGGAATTCAATTATACATGTCATGTCTAGATATATTCACATCTAAGCATTTTAGAAAAGGTACAAATAAGTAAATAAGATATATAAGTTACAATTGTCTGTCACTTTAACAGCATGTGCAGAGGCACAGATGTGCTTAATTGCTTGTCTTTGCAGATTGATAACATAACTAATATTTTGTTGCTTTTCCTCAAGGCATACGAGACGGAGCTGGAGGAGAGTAAAGATCCTGAATCAGGGGAGACGGCAGAAGGTCGGGGGGTTGCAGAGATGGAGAAGAAAGAGGAGGTGGAGGTTTCAACACCAGAGCAGGGAGGAAAGGAAGACGTTGGTGCCACAGACACAGATAAGCCTGACGTTGCAGCGTCGAAGCCTGCTGAAGGTGAGCCTAAAGGTGCCAGGCATGATCAAGATAAACCCCCCACTGATGCTGGCATAGAGGATACTGAAGCAACGAATGAGAACAAAGATGGTGAGACTGGAGGAGATCGAGAGGGGATAAAGGAGAAGAACAATAAGAAACAGGAGAGTATAAAGGAGGGAAAGGAAACAAAAGATGTGAGTGAAAGGGCCGCTGAAGGGGCAGAGAAGAAAAATCAAGTCCAGGAAGAAGATGCAGGCGAGATGAAAGACAAACAAAAGATTAGAGAGGATGAAAAACAAGGGAAACCCAAAAGAAAGAGTGGTCCTCCTTCTTCTTTCTCTCGACCGAGACCCTCTGCACGCTCTGTCAGGGCATCCGCTAAAAACGACATCATTGCCAAGTTCCAGCGAGGAGCTCCAGAGTAAGTTTCTCTATAAGATGCAGTAAAATGTTTAGAGTGACAGTAAGAGATTTTGTGTTAAAGATAAGTGTGTAATATTTGTAGAACACCGATTCCCCGCAACTTCAAGATTCAGAGGTCAGCTGCAGCCTCGGCCACTGGCGCTTCAATCAAGCAGAAGATTCTGCACTGGTGTCAGAACAAGACACGCAACTACGAGGTCAGTTCAACACAGAATCTTTATCATATGCACTTCCTGATTTTTCATCCTGATATGGGATGAGTGGACTTGTCATTTAAGCTGCCATCTTTCTGTCCTTTGACCTTTCAGGCTGTCGCCATAGAAAATTTCTCATCATCCTGGTGTGATGGGATGGCTTTCTGCGCTCTCATCCATCGTTTCTTTCCTGACGCATTTGACTACAGCTCATTAAGTCCAAAGGAGAGGGAGAAAAACTTCACTCTAGCCTTCCAAACTGCAGAGTATGAAGTATTTAATCAGTTCTCATTTTATCCTTCAATTCAACTCATATCTTCAATGATGTGCAGGAACAATTTTAAATATAAGACGGCTGAAGACATGCAAAGTTTTGGTTCTACACAGGCAATCATTTAAACAATTAATGGTTTTAGAGTATAATTTTAAAAAAAAACAAGAAGAATAATTTTAGGGATAAGATACAATTCTGTGCAGAGAACAATTTGCATTTGTTGTGTATTACAATTAAGGTGGCTAGAATCAATATTCTTATCACAATGTGTCAATGGACAATGTGAAAGCAGTCAAATATAGTGATTCACCTGAATCCAAAGCTCATATTACAACTTCTTGGCTGTTTTTTGTTTGATGGCAGGATTACACTTGACCAATTTCCTGGACTACCGTAAAGCTGATTATATTTTGGTGGCCAGAAGTCAAGGTCACACACAGGTGGAAAAGTTTTTTTGGTTGCGGCACAGTGGTGCAATGGTTAGCATTGTCGCCTCACAGCAAGAAGGTCCTGGGTGCGATTCCGGGTCAGGACGTTTCTGTGTGGAGTTTGCACGTTCTCCCTGTGTCTGTGTGGGTTTCCTCCGGGTACTCCGGCTTCCTCCCACATTCCAAAAACGTGCAAAACTGGGGGTAGGTTAATTGGTCACTCTAAATTGCCCATAGGTGTGTGTGTGGATGGTTGTTTGCCTCTATATGTCAGCCCTGCGATGAACTGGCGACGTGTCCATGGTGTACCCCGCCTTTGCCCCAAGATGCTGAGATAGGCTCCAGCACCCCCACCCCCCGTGACCCCTAACGGGATAAGCGTTAGAAAATTAAAATGAATGAATTCCAAAAGAATTGAATATAGAGGTCCAATTGGTGTCATTTTGTAGCTTACGGTGCTGGCAATATATCATTAACTTTTGGCCTTGCTAGGTCAGAGGTCAAGATCACTGAAAGGTCTTTATCACAGATCTTCAGAGTGAATTGTCACAGAGAGTTATTCATTGTGAGCCAGCTGGCTCTGCAGTTCTTGTGTCGCCCATTAGGTGGTGCCAACATGTACTCTGTGCACCAAATGAGCTTGACCTAAAGCTGACACAGATGAATGTCCAAAACAAACACTAACTCGACAGTCTGGCAGAAAGCTGATATATGAGCTCACAGGGAAAAAATTGAACGTCACATTGCTTAAAATGAATTTTCTTTCTGTCCACTTAGCTGGTTAAAACTTTATTCCTGATTTGGACATCTAAAATGTATATACCACCAAATTAGTGTTTCATTAGAAGTATTTATGTGTCTGCTCGGTGCCACTTCAGCTCTCAGCTCCCCCTTCTTCTGTCCCCTTCGTTTTCCCGGTAGGTCGCTGGCTGACTGCTACCCTCTGCTGGAAGTGAAAGACATGCTCATGATGGGGAACCACCCTGACCCCATGTGTGTGTTCACATATGTCCAGGCCCTCTGCCACAGCCTCTGCAAAATAGAGAAAGAAAGAAAGGACAAAGAAACAGAGAAGATAGACAAGGCTGGTGAGGGAGGAGACAAAGAAGGAGCAGAGGAGGAGTCTGTGGAAAAGGACGAGGGAGAGTCTGCTGAGGGCGGAATAACGGAGAGCCACGAGGAGAAAGAGGAAGATATTGCGGATTCAGGGGTAACGGCCGAGGAACAAAATGCATCCCACCGCTGTGAGATGGAAGGAAATGGAGGGGTGTTAGCTGAGGCAGAGTCCTAAAAATAGACTGACAACAAACAGACCGATTGTTGACCAAGCTGATTGTCGCTGGTTGCTGTACTACAACAAATAAGTCTTATTGTGTAGGATTGACACCTGGAGTAGTAAAGAGGTGCGTTAGAACTCAACTCAGTGCTGGGAATGTGATGTTACAGTTAGCTGTGAGTGTACAATGTTTTTTTTGTTGTTGTTTTGTTGTGTGATTTTATATGGCAGTTTGAAGCACAAAAAACAAACAAAAAAAAAACAACCCAGAAATGTGCAGTTCCTCCAGTTTGCTGTGTTTATGGAAAGAAATTATTAAATGCTGGACTTGGGGATTGTTAAGTCATTCGTGCAACAATAAAATCTTTTGTGTTTTGTGGAAATGGAATGCTCTGCCTAAAAGAAATGCAATGAATTTTGATGAGAATAAAATGTATTCACAATAGCAAAGGGCTGAAGATGTTCATGTTCCAAAGCACAGAAAGCACCATAAAAAGTTCTATACTACAATATTAAAATTCGATCCCGCAGACTGTCTCTGATGAAAATTATATTTTTGATTTTTAACATCCATGTGGGGTATTTATGTACTATTATACACAACATGACTGAAAAAAATTAGCCAACATCATGGCTGAGATTTTCTACCTGCGTTCTGGAACTGACCAATGACACTCTCCACTAAACAAATTCTGACAGTCCGCGTCTTCCACTTACAGGAACCTAAGGAACCAATCCTGACCATTGATGCGGTGGAGCTTAACAATGTAGAAAACCAAACTGACCTTTTACAAGAAGTGAATAGATATCTGGTTCAAACATGTATGGTTGAGATCTTGCCACTGTGCAGCGTACAGTAGACTAATTTAAAAGTCAGAAGATGACAGAACAGGTAAGCTCTGCCTTGTTCTGGCCGTGAGTGTCTATATTAACATATTCATACATCCCCACAGCCTAGATGAAGCAAAGGTGTCGAATTACATCCGAGACATTTTAGGGCCGTGAAGGGATTTTTTAAAAGAATAATAAAAAAAACTTTTTAAAATCATCTTACAAAAAGGAAATTAGTTTTTAAGCGTTAAATCCATGTCTGAAGCAGGCCTTTAAGTGTTATTACTCACTAGATCCATGACAAGTTTTTTAAATTTCTTATTCAAAAAGAATTAGCACCCCCACCCCAAGACTAAATCCATTGTAGAGTTTAAGCCACTTGAGGACACAACTCTTTTGTATAGTGATAAGAAGCTGCCAATCTTTCCAACAAGTTTTTAAATACAAGAACCAGCACACGTTATGACTTAAGTTTCATGTCGTATCAGAAAAACAATAATTCACAGTGATTAGAAAATAACTCCACTGACCTACAGGCACAAAAAGAAACACAATCAAGCTTTCTGACCACATGATAGAAGGAAAAAAAGGATTAACAAAAATAAGTGGCTGGGAACCCCTTTAAAAGCCAAGTACAAATGCTTCAAGTAATCAGTCAACAAAACAAAGCAAACAGGACAGTAATTATGTTAGTTGTTTATTAAGATCCCCCATTAGCATCTGTATTAGACAGTAGCTGCAATTCCCAGGGTCTTAATATTTCATCCACTAGTTTACAGAAACATACATCCATGATCTTCATACTCACAATACTCCATACACACGATGCAGCTCTACATAATAATTTATCTCCAGCACTGGAGGAAATAAAATATCTGGAAACTTAGCATCCTAATGAAAAGACAGACCAGACGAACCGCTCAAAGTCCATTTCATACATTCAAGATCGTCAGATTATATAGTTTTCTACACTATTTCGGGAGTAAATAAATGCAACTTTAACTTTCATCAGTCGTTTTATATCAGTTAGTCGTTAATCAGCTTCCGTGCGCAGTTTTGAAAGGAAATCCAATTTCCTAGTCATTATCATTGTTTTTGTTATTCCACTCTTTTTGGCATGCTGCCCCGTCCACATTTTTTCACGTATTGAAACCATTAAACTATAAAATGTACAGGCCTTTAAGGATATTACCAGCCTGTGTTCTTCTCCTTCTTACCTTTTATACTTTCACTTCACCTTCCTGTGGGATCTATTCGTAATCTTTGAATGTCTTTGATCTCTTTAAAGTCTTATGTGATAAAAGACATCAAAGAAGAAAGAAAAATTGTCAACTTACATTGTAGCTCAAATTTCCTTTTCATATCGTATTTCTCTACAAGAACCTTCAGTCATTTTATTCAGCATCAGCATCCACGTTATTTTTTCAAAGAAAATGCAATTTTTCTAGTTATTATTGTTGTCGATGTTATATTATTAATATTGTTAGTGGCACATTGCCCCTTCTACATTTTCCCACCTATTGAAACATTGAACTATCAAATTGGTCATCTCTTTTAGGACATAACAAGCATGTGTTTTTCCTCATTTCTACTTTTCATACCTTTAAACTCCAGCTTTTTAGGGATATAATAGCAAGAAAACTGCAACACTAAAGAGTCTGTGAATTTTTTTGATGTCTTTCATGTCTTTCATGTGCTTTTTAAGCGTCTCTAATGTCTTTATGTATCATAAAGGACATTAAAGATATCAAAAAAGAAAGAAAAAACAACTGACAGAATACCTCAGTTCTCTAACTAAATAGCACGTGATAAAGCTTTTTCATTGGAAATGACTGAAATCCTTAGTTTGCCCTGAATCGGAATTATACAATATGTCTTGTGAGCAGTAAATTCAATAAATACTTTTGTATGGAATATTTGTCATAATACATCTGATGAAAACGTGGTCCATTTAAATCTGTCACTAAATAATTGTTGACTTTGGACCATCTATAATTTTGGCCCTCTCTTGTGTTTTGAGATTGACAGCCCTGGTCTAGACGCTAACAAATATCCCGAGTAGACTTTAAATCAACTGTTGACTGAAGGGATCTGAGCGGACAATGAGGCCCCGAGACAACACGGCTGCTCCTGCGCTCCAGGACTTACGGTAACCTTCGCGCTAACAAGGAGGCGTTGTATTGTTGCTTTGTTCCGCTAACACAGCACCGTGCTGCGGCTTCTCTCAAGCGTACCACCGTGAAACATGTCTGCGGAAATGCCACCGGGCAGCCTGAGTCTGGAATCTCAGCTTCTGTCCATAATGGACGTGCTGGTGAAGGCGGCGGTGGTGGAAATCGGCCAGCTGTTCTCGGAGAGCTCGGCGTCCCTGCGCCTGCATCTGACCCAGAGCCTGAAGGAAAACGAAACGCTGCGGGCGCGGATGAAGGTGATGAGGAGCGAGCTCTTCTCCCTCCGGCTGCAGACCAGGACCAACCGACCGGCCAGCCGCTTTCCCCCGATCAGAGGAAGTCTCCCCAAACCTCGAGCTAAATCCCAAGGTAGCGAGCGCTGGCGGCTGAAGGTAGCAGGCGGGGGCTCCTCCTGCTGCACTCCAGCTCGTGTCTTGAATCGCAACCCACTGCTGTCAGAATCACTTGTCGTGAAGCTACATTTGCCAACAAACGCATTTTTTTTTGTTAAATAGTTCGCGAAACCGCAAAAAAAAAAAAAAAAAAAAAAAATTCAAAGCTGCGCCTGATCACGTGACACATGCGTCACAAGGTCCTGAGTTTACACTCCTGCATCCTAGTTTAGCCTATGACATCATTTTCAATGGCATCTTTATCCCAATTATGACTATTTTCTTATCCCAGTATATGTTTTGATTAACTGACAGTGGAATGAAGCTGTGACTCGTTATATATTATTTACCGCTGTCCATTTTTTTTTTGGAATCATTGCCGCCATGGTTTAAATAACCAGTGATCAGTGACCGCAACGTTTACAAGATCCATTGCAGAGCAGTGCATGTCCGTCAGTGCATCAGATTTGTCTTGTCACAATTCCGAAAGCGTGGATATTGATATGACACAGAGTCAAGTCACCATCAGAGGGTCTGTAATTACATGTTTTTCATCCCCTTAGTTGTCACTCAGCCACTGGTGGCTCAAAAGACTTTTGGAGAAACAGCTTCTGTTTCTGTCCAACCAGAGAAAAATACTTCCTCCACTTCCACACAAGTGAAGGTGAAGTTCATAAAAATAGAATTACACTCACTTTCAAGTATTATTATTTTTGAAGTTTGTCTTGTTTATGTGTCTGTCTTCTTAGTGTGCAGATGTGGAGACCTCAGATGTCATCTTGATCAAAGATGAAGACGATGTGGGAGGATGTGGGACCGATATAGGTGAGAGGCATTTTGTTTTGAGGGTGTGTGTACAGTCTGTTTTTTTGCAAATGCAAAATCTCAGAATCACATTTGATGGGAGCATTTAGTAGGACTCAATGAAGAACTCATTAGATTTTGGTTGTCAAATGCCAACGTAACTGCAACTGTGATATAAAAATTCTTGTTAATCAAGTAATCGAGCTCAGTTATGAGCTGTTAGTAATTTTGTGTCTCGCTTAAGAGCACACATGCAGCTCTTTGATCAACCACTTCCGGATCATTGTTTTGTTTGCAGTATACTTTATGCTTTTATGCTTTTATGCAGAGACTGCTGACCTTGTGTGATCTGATCTGGGCTGGCAAGCAGCAACGGAATATGTCAACAGATGCAATAGAATTGGTCTTTGGTGTGTATTTGCTGACACTGGCGTAAAGCCATATACTGCATTATATCAGGCAGTGGCTAAAGAGACATTATTTATTGATTCTTTGTGTGTTTGATCTTTCAAAAGGGATTTATTGACAGAGCGGCGAATAATGACTGGGGAAACATTTGCGGAAAATAAACTTTTTGCGATCAAATGTTTTATTTCTTCAAAATTTTGGTTAAAAAAAACAAAAAACAATTATACTGCACAATAACAACCAACATAACATGACGTGCAGCAGGTAGGCTTCATAGCACAAAATGACATGACAAAGAAGAGGAAAAACTAGAAAGCACTCACAGGGCTCAAACCTCCGCTAACGCAGCAAAATTCCCCAGAGCATGTGCTCGCCATCCTATGATGGGCGCTGAAATTGGATCAGCTGTAGATTGGTGCAAGACTCACCTTTGATCAAAGTTTCATTGAAATTGGCCAACTAGTTTTTGTGTAATCTTGCTAACAAACAAACAGACACAGGTGAAAATGTAACCTCGGCCAAAGACGTACTATAGTTGTGTATACTAGTTAAACACCCTTGAAGTGTTAAATGGCTGATCCCATGGGACTCCGTGAGCCCTAAGTTGTAAACACCGGGGAGTTGGGAGCCATGGCCATTGAATGGCACATGATTTTTGGCTGCTGCGTAAAATCAGCTTTTTACACACGTAGCTGTCATATCACCAGGAATATGATTACAACTTTGACTACGAGACGTGCATGACATCAGGACGAATGGCATGAGTCGAATCATGACACATGACTGTTTAGAAATTGCTGATTTACTGGCAGAGGAAGTGCATGCTAGGGGAAACACCACTATAGTAGTTATTTTAGCTGTCAGCCAGACGTTGAAGCTGTTTTGAGCATTTTTTTTCCAATTATATTCTTTTGTTCCAGGAATGTCTGACTCATAGAACATTTTCAATACACACAAACCCAAATTTAGACCGTTATCTTGTGGTTTGTCGTTCCAGGTCAGGATGACAATGGAAACCTAACCACGCAGGGCGGTGATGATGCAGTGTCTCAGAATTTGGTGTTCCCTGACCTGACAGATAATGCTGAGGAGCTGAGAATCGTGAGTGTTCATGGAAGGGGGGAAGGCCCTCTGCAGGACATGAGCGACACTCTCTTCAGTACCTCTGAACTCCAGGTTTTTAGTTCTCTGTCTCCTGACCACAATGTTAACCGCGACACCGCTGGTGCCACTGACAGAACGTCAGTGAGGGGGATGCAAGATAACGGCACTGGACTGGCAAGAAACAGCCAACTGGAAGTAAATCATTCCACCCAGCTGGCTTCAGCAGAGTCGAATCCTGCAGTAGAACCACCGATAATAACAGCCGATGGTCAAATGGGGCACCCCAGTCACGTCGGCCAGTTCCCCCAGCAGCCGAACGTCTTCCTTCACACGGCCAACAAATCCCTGGACTGCAGCTTCTGTGGCAAGTGCTTCCTGAGCCGCAAGGACCTGATCGCGCACCGGGCGGCCCACACCGGGGAGACTCCCATCACTTGCTCCTACTGCGGCAAGTCATTCGTCAACAAGACCACGCTCACCATCCACATGCGCATCCACACCGGGGAAAAGCCATACGCGTGCACGCAGTGCGGCAAGCGCTTCACGCAGAACGGCAGCCTGAAGATCCACCTGAGGACTCACTCTGGAGAGAAGCCATACTGCTGCAGCCAGTGCACCGCCAGCTTCAACAACCCCAGCAACCTTCGCAGGCACATGATCGCGCACAACAGCAACGTAGCGCTCTGACCAGGAAGGAAACGAGCTCCTTTTACTGACACTTGGCGTTTGGAGGAAATGGCTTTTGCTGCAGCAGCATCACGGGGTCCTCTTTTAAAAACTTGCAACTATGCTGATGTATATCTTAACAGTAAAAATCGACGGACTTCTGGTTCAAACAACCGTGGTGTTTAAAGCGATGAGCCTGACCTTCTTGGTAATTATTGGAAAATGGCCTTTTGATGTTTCTATGTGGCTCGAGAGACTCTTAAGATTTTTTTTTTTTTCACTGTATGTTCACACTGAATGTGTCTCATTATGTCTTTGTGTCCTACTGTCATTTAATCGGGATTTGATAACTGTTCCGCTTTCAAACTGACACAGTGGACTTTTCAGAGAAGGATGTAAAACTAACCGTGCAACAGATTTACAGAAACTTGGCCGGCAGCATTTAAGCTAAACATGCTACAGTTTTATGGAAGAATATGTATCTTCAAATAAATATGAAAGATAATGTGTGTGTAGTGTACAGCCAATATAATGACTTAAGCCCCTGACAAGGTATTCAGAATAAAGAATGACAGTGATGCAGCAGCTCTGTCGGTCCAATATTGCCACAAAGCAGCCTCGTTAATTTGATATTTGCAGTGTGCTTCATAAGGGTTCAGAGAGGAGAGAAAAAAGGGTCTACAGGTTTTAACAGAAATTAAAGAGCTATGGAATGTTACATCCATCTCCGCTCACTACATAATCTTTCTTCCCCTCAGGTGTACATAAATCAGAGGCTCTGACTTTTCTCGTCGAAAATAAAAGTTAAATTATCAGTTAACTCATTGGTGTTAAGAATTAGGGCTTTATATCCTTGGGGCTGATAATAACTGCTAGAATTGTGCTGATGTGAAGTGTCCAAACGTGTTCAAAAGGTTTGCAGAGCCGCAAGAAATGTTTAGCATTTTCTCACACCTAAATTTCAATTTATCAATTTAGTTTATCAATCTGAACAATTTAATTTTTGAGGAATGTTTACTGTATAGTTACACACTTGGTAGAGGCTATGGCTTTCTCCTTCCTTCCTTGTTTGTTTGTATGTGCATGTGTGTCTTTTAAAAAGCAAACTACCTCCAATGTTTTTTTTTTTCCTCTGTTCCAGCTCTCTTTTTTATATATCTTGGATGCTTTCAGACTGGACAATAAATAATCCTGTGTGGATTCCGACTGTGGTTTTATATTCTGGATGTTATGAATAAACTGTAGATAGTTTTGTTTGTTTTTCTATCTGAGCTGCTTTCAGCAGCTGGTCGTTCTTTATCATTGTGCACCTCAAGAGTGCAGCATTGTTTTTGTTCCCAGTGATTAATGCCGCGGACTTAAGAAAACTCAGGAAAAATTCCTTGCATTGTTCCTCTTTCACCCGGCCCACTCTGAAGTATTGTTTGTTAGCCTCAGCTGTTTGTCTTTGTTGTCACGCAAAGGTAAAAGCTCACAGGAGTAGAAGTACAACAATGTGAAGCTAAACATGCACTTTGACATTAGGTTGAATTCGGACAGTAAAAATGGCAAAGTGTTAAAGCACGATTCATAAATCAGGTATTGATAGAAGCTCTGCCATCAAGAATGAATCACATACTGGGGGAGTAGTGGTCAGTAGTAGTTTTGTGTGCGCCAGGATTTTTGTTGAGTTGGTGGGGAATTCAGTTGCTGTACTCCTCCCCGCTCAAAGAAATGTTGCTTCCTCTCAGGTCATTGTTCTTGGGCAATCAATGGGACGGCGCGACATTGGGAAATGAATGGGAGGAGAGAGGAGGCGGTGGGAGGTCGCAGCAAAACAGTTTAAATCCCCCAACCCCCCACCTTTCTTTATACACTGTCTTGCTGTAATCAGCTCATGCGTGTGTCTTCTCTGGGCAGGAATACTGGACTTTTAGCCCCAGCGCGTCTGCTAGCTTGCGAACAGCTGGATCTGTGTAGACGCCCGGTGACGAACACCTGTGAGATCAATGCAGATGTGCGTGCGCCGTATTTACGGTAGCGCTGACCCCGCCCACTCCCTGGTAGAAAACTCGGCGATGTCGCTTCGTCTTTAACGAGCTTGACCCAGAACCCAGGGGAGGAAGCGGGGCGACGGAGGTACGAAAAGGCGATAAAAACGGAGTAGCGAGGAAGGGGCCGGGCGGCTTTCTACTGGAAGGTGAGTCGATTCATAATGTCGGGCAGGCGGCTGGTTTAGCGGGGAGACGCTGTTACCGTAGATAAGGGCTGCAGTGCAGCGTTGGCAAGGAGTGGTCACATCATCGACGGAGCAGGGACACGACTCTCCTCGGCTAATGTTAGCCAACGATAAAAACAAAAAAGTTCACACCGTGGCCCACCGCTCCTTGTACACTGTTACCTCGCGGCCAATTCGACCCCCACTACCAACAGCTACAAATTGGACGTCTAAATTGGCCTGAATTGTCGCGTAGCCGAACGCACGCTAACTCCAGCCCGTGTGGCTAATCTGTGTTTGCTAGGCTAACGCTAGCCTGGCTGCTGGCACGACTCTCACGGGGTATGCGGGTTATTGTGATGCTAACGCAGCGAGACAGCCAAACCAGGTCACAGGGGTGCCGAGCGAACATTTTTAGCCAACTGTGGCTGATTTAATCTCCAATATTGTCATTTATCTGGGCAGTGGCGGTAACAAAACCACCGAGTGGTAACTCAATTCTCAAATACCAGAGTCTTTGTTCGTGAGAGTCACTTTATACCCCTTCCTTCTTGACGCTGTTGCCTCCGTGTTTAACGCGAGGCACCGCGTCCTGGTCCGCTTGTTGCTCCTCGGATTGCTGTATTGCATTTCATGGGTGTTTGTGGGGTTTAGCCAGATCGGGGAAAGGCTAACGGCTTCTGATAGTTAACGATGGAGTCTGCTGGGAATGGGAGGTTTTGGAGTTCGATAGAGTGCAGTATCCATGATAACGTGACGGTCAGGCGGATTTGCAACACTGGACAAGACTGGGTTTGGTCTGTAATATTATATTTACCAAGGCAAATTCTAGGTAACCTGGATGGTGTCTAGTTTTTTTTCTCTTTCTGTTGGACGAGTTTTTGTCAGTTTAATGATGATGATAATGATGTCAGGTAATGATGTGTGAAGCGTTTCCTCTCTTTGATTGTAATAGTGGTCCCAGATAGAGGAGTGCAGTTCACGGTAATCGGAGACCTCACTACTCATCTGAAAAGACTTCTCTACACACGTTTTGTGTATTTTCAGTCTGTTATTAGGCTGTTGTTCGCACAGCTGTGCCCCCACACAGAGTGGGATTTAAATGTGGTCGTTTTGTTAACCTGTTGGGTGGGTCCTGCGTGAACTTGTTTTGGTTGGAGAACTGGGTGGGGTTAACTGTCAGTTTGAGTATGAACAAATAAGGTATTCTCTCCTTCTAAACTTTGCTTTCATGTTTGGAAATATTGTAATGTCAGTAAGTGGCTCCTCTGTGGGCTGGATCACTTTCCTGGTTTATGTTAATATAGTGTGTGTGTGTGTGTGTGCGCGTGCGCGCAGGTTATGGGTCAGAGCTGTGGCTGATTTAATGGGCTACAGGTGGCACCACTAATAATAATGTGTGTGACTGTGAACACCCATGTGTTGGGCTTTGCTGACTACAGTTTGATTGTTGATGCATGCTCTCAACGCTGACTGCAGTTGTGTCGGCCTTCTTGAAACGTGCAGGTTAATCTGGAGAGAGCCTAACCTGTGTTTGTCTACGTATGTGCGTGCATTTTAACATCATGTATATGTGTTAAGAGGTAAGTGGATTATTGTGTTAAAGCTTCAATCCCATTACAGGCCGGGCTCACCTTAAACCAGCGTCTGTGGCATCAACACCGGCTTATCAGCAAAACCTGCCGTGTGAGTTACCAGGAGATGCCAGAACAGATGTGCTTTTTGACAATAGATGTGTTGTTTCAGTTGGAGTTGACGCTGTTAGCGGCAAGCGTATGCACTCTTATTGCATTAGCCAGGGTTTCATTAGGCCGACAAAGGCTTGTATTGTTGGTTTCATGTGCATATGATCACAGATGACTTCTGACAGGGCTGAGTGAGTCATGCTGACTAATGGCTGGAGAATCAGATGGACATATGCGACGTGTAGTATATCAGGGCTTGGTCAGATGTTTTAGGATTATGAGCGTATTAATTGTTTTTTGATCACAAGGCACTGTGCTTGACCTTCTCTTCTGCTTGTTGCTCTCATTATTATAAGCAGAACTTAACATTTTCTATTCCTTCCCATTGTCCTTTAAAGAAGTGCTCTAGTGTCATGGGAGGTACAATGTCCGTGTGATGTGACCGAAGGGTCAGTACCTGCAAAAAATGCTTAAGTCCTTAGTTTTTTAGCAGTTTCTGTGCTTTTGCTGTGGATGTGTTTTGCTGTTTGGTTTTCCTCTTTTGGAGTGATCTGGACCGATTTCTATCAAAGCTTTGTTCATTAATGATATCTATCTAGAAATAATGGGAAATAATTTCCCAGAGTACACACAACAATGGCATACCTGTTTTGTCTTCACAAACAGGCCCTATCCTAAACATAATTAATTGTTATAGAACAAATGTAGTATCTTGAGAATTCAGTGGGTAGTCTGCTGGATCAAACCATAACTAAGTAATCCAGAACGGACTGTAATGATACAGTCATGCAGTTTCACACTGTTTGCTTCCAAAGGTTTGCGAAAGCAGAATAAAAAAAGGCAGCTGGAGAGCGATATTAGTAAAATGGGAAGTGGTTTGTGGTCCAATGATCAACATAGTGGTCATCAGGGATTTTCACCACAGAAGAACTTCCTGATGGATGGAAGAAGCCCAACAATCAGTAGGTGGTTTGTTGCATCCCATTGGCTCTCATGGTTGTTTCATGAGCTGTTTTGTTGAGGAAAATGGTTTTAATTGAGCTTAAGTAGTGGACATGTCCTTTTACTCATCTCTGATGTCAAATCCATAACATCCTGTTTCTCAGGAAGAGGGAAAAGGGCGGGGGAGTGGTAGTGGGACCGTGTCGATTGTTTTCATTGTTCAACGAAACACGCCGCTGACTTTCAAGGCCAAAACTAACAGCTGTGATTGGTGGCAACAAGTGGAGGACAGAAGTCAAGA